>VYZT01051659.1:44411-108087 GCA_013400735.1 Pomatostomus ruficeps | reverse complement strand
ACTGTCATCTGTTTCTTCTCTCTGCTACCACCTCCATGTGCCAGGACTTGAAGCCAAAGGGGAAGACAGTATGCAGTGCACACAAATACATGCACCCCCATAAACATGTGCTTATGGAAAAAGCCCAGCCCAGGCAGATAGGTGCAGTGCAGTGACCCACACTGCGGCCCCAGTTCTGCTGCCTCAGCCAACTTCAGCTCTCCCTGGAACCTGAGGGAAAGGAAGACAGAAGGGAACACAATGCAATGAATCCAGTACAAGACAGTACTTGGAAAAAAACGTACTCTATTTTCACTGGTTCAGAACAAGAGACATAATTAGTAGAATGCTTAAAGAATTTTATTGTATGTAAAAAACAAAACATCAAAAGAGTTGAGGGTTCAGACACAAACTTTTAATGCTAAGAAGGTAAAAGACTGCCCCCACAGCTAGACCAGGGCACAGGAAGAGCTGCCGGCAACCAAGTGATTCTTTAATAGTGAGCGTGAAATTACCTTGGGAGCTAATTTTTGGGCTTGCTCTAAGACCAGACATTACAGGTTGAAATATAACTGGCTCAGAGAGGGGCAAAAGCAAGGGTCCTCCAAGGTCACAACTGAGGGAAATAATACCAAAACCATCAGTACACACAGCCACGCTGAGTCAACATAATCCTTTTATCTTTTCACACATAATTAGGAATAAAATAAAGGCTCGTTCTTCGATCCGTAAATGTTCATGTACCTCCAAGCACACACATGTGAAAGGGGGGAAAAAGTATGCCTATTATATAAAACCTCTAATACTACAAAGAACAAATTTATTCACTCAATATAGACTAAAAATAGGAGGATTTCTTTACGCCTTCAGCCTTGCAACATTTTACTGCAACCGTCACAGTAGAAAAATCTACTGAAAGGTAGCACACATAATGGTTTCCATTATTTATTTGTTTTAAATTCTTGAAGCAGCACATCTTTAAATGATCTACCCCAATAAATAATCTACCCTAATAAAGACAAAACTTCAGCAGAATACAATACATGCAATTGTGAACTCAAAAAAGCAAACTTCTGAACCATTACAAGCTAGCACTGCAACAAACTTCAGGTTCTGCATTCACTGCTGCTTTTCACTTTGGAGCAGATAAAGGGCTGGTGCATACATCCAGCAGAAAAACTCTCATCAAGCAATAAAAGAAGCATTATTCTGTACCTTGAGTTCTCCAGAATATTCACCAAAATTCTTTGCTTTCAGCTCTATAAAAGGCATGAAGTTTGTGTTTCATTTTCACTGGGGTTTTCTGTTGCGGTTTTGTTTGTTTGTTTGTTTTGCATTAGTCTGCTCTGCAACTTCAGATTTTTTCCCTCTCAAGCAGATGTTTCTTTAGAAATGACAACACAGTATTTTTTAGAAAGTCTGATTTTAGTTCCACAAATCAGAGAACTTGGATTCCTTTAATGTTATTTTCAGTGGACACAGTTGATATTCATATTAAAATTATTTAAATATTTGCGGGTGTACAATAGGTCCAAACCCATAAATTTGTGAGTTTGCTTCACATTCTAGATAAATATTTTAATGCGGTACGGTAACACTAATTAAAAATTAATCTTTTTTCCATTATGTATCTAATTGATAGTGAGAAAGTAGATTCTACCCTGTCATCAGCATGTTCGTGTCATTTTCCATATGCAAAACTACTGCTATTGAGTATGTCTCCGCATGTTCAAAGATCGTCAATAAATTGAAAATGGCTACTTTAACTAAATCTAGGTTTTAATGATGATTGTGAGGCAGACATATTTCCAGAAAGCAGCAAAGCATCTGAATTACTTATACAAATCATCTGCTAACCACTCCAGTGGCATCAGCATTGCCAGCACCTAACTCCACATGCTTTAGATGGGAATGGAAGAAATCTCTTCCCTGTGTTTGAAATCATTGCGGACATCTCCCATTTCTCCTTACTCAGCAATCTATGTAGCCACAATGAACTTATTATTACTGTGAATATGGAAGAAATGCAGTTGTTCTAGTTTTTTTTTTTTCCCCAAAAACTAAAGACACCACACCTAAAAGGAGTTCCCATCACTTCTCTCACTACCACAAAACCATGTTCCTCAATTTCATCACTGGTGAAGAGTCACCACCGTTGCCACACTGTCTCACAAACAAACATGCTTACTTTGAGCAATGTGAGTACAAAGCAGGATGAAGCATAGCAGAGAAAGTGCTTTTGTTGAACAAATTCAACCATGAAATGAGCTATTCTAGGATTCTAGGAAATTGAGCAAGAATTTGTCCTGTATATAAACATTCCCACTACTTCCTCTCCCTAAATTTGAACTTAAATTCCTGTATGCTGACTCCTTTAAAGTACAAATAGAGATGACTTACCCTCACCTAATCCTCCAAGAGACACAACAGGCCCGCCACTATTGTCATGTCCACATTTGCTGACAAGCTAGAAAGCTTCAAAGCAACAATAAGTGACACAAAAAAAACCTTTTATTTTTGCTGATTTCCTATGAGGGAATTGATTTTATTGCTAATTTCAGCTAGAGGTGTTTGGCTAAATGAAAACTTCATATAATTCCTTCTCAGGAATTTTTACATGTGATAAATAATTTGATAAGTGGCTATATACTGTAGGAAGTTATTTATTTTTTAAAATCAACTTTATTAAATGCTGGTTTTTGAATGGAAAGACTAGCATTTCTTATAGGTCTGTGACAAGGAAGGTCAAAAACATTGTGAGCTTGAAGTTCTAAAGAGATTAAAATAGCTTCTGTTTGTCTTGTAAGGTAGACCAGTTTTTATTAACATGAGCCGTATAAGGCTTAAAAGGCTGTGCTATACAAGAGAGTACTTATAATAAATGATGTGATATTTATTTTTATTTCCACCATTCTTTCATTCTGCAGCAAATTTTACACCCTTATGGTGTCCAGAGAATACTAGAATTGGAAATAACTAATTAAGAACTAACAGAAATATTTTCAAACTGCTACTAGGTCATATTACAAATTTAACGTGTTTTCTGTGATCTTTCAGCTCATGAGGCTCAGGCAGGTCACAGATAAATAAATAAATTCATCAAGCAAAGAGTATGGAAGACTCAATTTAATGCTCTAACTATGCCAAAAATACTGCACATACTTCTTATAATTACATTTTTAAAAACTAGTGTGGAAGAACTGAAAAATATTCAGCTAAAACCCACAATGTTAGAGTCACATAAGTAACTTTCACCAGTGAAAGACTTTAGTAATCAAATTTCAATACTTAAAACAAGATTAGAAGTAATCTGATGAATGTCAAAATACCACCTTATACAATTAAATCTACCATATGAACCACATCACAACTACCAAAACTGGATCACTAAGATATTTTTAAAGAGAAAAAAATCCTCAAAAGACAAACAAACAAGCAAAAAACAAAATAAAGGCAAATAACACACACACCAGAACTTAAAGACTGAAAACTTAATTGGAGAATGAGATTTCATAACCACGTTATACAGAGTTACGATTGTCATAGTTTAAATCTGAGTTGAAATATTTATATGTAAAATGAAAGTACACCATGCCTCTTAACCAACAGTAAAGAGGAACAGTTTTCCATTGCTAAAGAAAACATTGCATTAAAGAATGACCAATTCCTCATTTCTGCTTCTTACTAGGCAGTGACTCTGCAAAGAGAAAAGAGATAACTTCCCGGTCAATTTCCAAAAGAGCACCAAGAAAGTGGTACTAAGTAAGTCTCAAATAGGAAAATAAGAAGTTATAAATTTGAAAAACCCCCAGTTTTTTCATAAAAATAACTGGGGAGAGGGGAGAGAGATAAAACTCTTGATTCCTGGAAGCATTAGTATATATAGCATTCAGGGAGTGCTGCACAGATCTACAGACTGACCCAGGTAGACACACACCACAGGGATTGACAAATACAGGAAATACTCCTGGACGCTCCTAACACCTCTGAAATAACATGCTAGGGACACTGATGCAAGCAAGGACTGATTTCTCTACACTACACCTTGCTTGGCAATTCTTACTTTCCAAATCTGGCACACTGAGTGCATTAAAACTAAAATGTTACTGAAAAGTTTTGCAGACTTCCAGAAGCTTAATAAAGGGGCGATTCAAAAAGTCTCATCTCTGTGAAATGTTATCAACGTTACTGTTACTTGCCATCACCATCAAAACTCATCTGTTTCTACTGTTCCTACAGATTTGAAAACGCCTCTCCTATATTCTTGGTGTCCAATCTCTCTTTCAATACACTTTTTATTAAACCTTTCCCTTTTGCAGGGTATCTGTTCAAAAACCCACACCAAGAGCAGAGTAGAAATGTCCTCAAGGCTTCTTATGTAGTTGTTCCCTAAAGGGAACAAGACCAGAAACCTGTAAGAAACACCTATGTGCAGTGCTGGTTGTGAAGCAAAAGCAGTAACATTCAGAAAATCATGGATTCCCATGAAAATGGCACCCTACTGCTGGATCACACGCTTCAGTCACTCATGGCACGCTGCTGCCTGGGGAGTTGTGCTGCTGCCAGGAAAATGACTTGCAAAGGGATGGAAAAAATGTAGAAGTTTTATTTTGAGTACACAAACAACTGACTTCTCAATTATTTTGGCTTCCTTCAGATAAGGTTTCTGTTCAGCATGACACAGATGAACCAGCAGGCATAGATCATCTTTGCTGCAGAAGGGGAAACCCGTGGAGCTGCACTCAGAGGCAGCTCTGGGGGTGGTGCTGGCAACCAAATGGATATGGGAATTCCTTTCCACCCCCTAGCACATGGGAAGAATTATATTACAGAAAATTACTGTTTAAAAGATGCATGCTGGAGGTCTCTTGCTTAGTAAGACTTATTCAAAATGTATAAAAAATACCCTGCCCACAAAAGAAATACTGTCAAAGGAAACTATTTTAAACTTTGTTATAATGAATGAAGATGAAATTTTAATCAGAGGCATGGAAGCTGGCTTTTGCCTTAAGAATAGTAATAATTACCAGATTTCACTCAATGTGAGCAAACAGAAGACAGCAATTTAAAATGGCCAAATTACCATTAACTTTTTACTTGCATTATCACTCAGTTAAGAGAAAAAAAGGAATGAGAAAATGAATCATCTAAAATACTCAATAGGTGGCATATATGCTGTATTTCCATAATTAAAACTAGGCCATTTTAGCTGAGTATTCATTAGACTTCACTTAGGAAAGAGATTTAAGAAGACACAAGTAGTATATATCAAACAGAAAAATGACAAAACCAGACATTCATCAATAGAGGAATTACAAGACTCAAAGTTTCTCCAAGACTCAGAGTTTCTCCAAGTAATTTAAGGAAAGTTAAAAGTTACGGAGAATTCCCTGATGTCAGGACTAAAAGAAGATACAGGAGAATAGAGCAAGCCCTTTAAAAGGCAAAGTGAATGGTGTAGAAAAGGCTATTGGTTTTGTAAAAAGGCATAGGATGATTCAAAAGTATCTCTTCAGAAATTAGTGGGGGTCATTTGAGATTTTGGATGAGCTGTTTTTCAGACCACAAGGAACTGATTTAATGAACATAAGCTAAACAAGTGTTAATCAGCATTTTAATAAGCACCCAACACATTTAGGAGAGCTATCTCTGAACACATTTTATTTGATGTTCTTCTCAAAAAACGCTGAAATAAAATGGAAATTCAAGAAGCCTTAAGACATTGCTAAAAATGGGCTGATATTTTAAAACATCAGGCTGCCTATTCTAGGTTCCCACATGTCCATTAACCTTCCACCAACCCTGAGACAAAAAACAGTAAAGCTGATAGGACTCTATTAATAAAATATTCAAGGATTGAGATATAATTAATGACAGTCAACAGTTCTGGGAAAATTAGTTTTTAGCATCAAACAGGCATGACTTCATTCTCTTATGAGATTATAAGTTTTCCTGATAAAGGCAACTTCAAAAAGGTAGTAAACTTTTGTGGTGTACTTTGGTTTTTGTGTACAAGACACCAACATAACTGGTGGCATAAAGTTTCATTAGAACACAGACTGTCAAAGATGAACAACTATTCAAATGATGCATCTTCAACAGCAAATGAGGGGAACTATTTATTAAATAGTTATAGCTCCTGTGGGGTCTGCCACAATTTGAACTATGGCTGGCACTTTTCATATTTATTGAATATAAAAGTCTAAATCAAGCATGGGTAATTACCATGGATAAGCACAAGAGTGGCAGATAGCTACAGGTAATCACACAGACAACACATGACATCATTTGCATGATAAAAACGCTTTCAGATGAATTATTTTTTAACACAAGGAAAGGTAATCTGTTACGGAAGAGGCAGGGAGAAGTGCATCTCCATGGGAACAACCATTTGCTTGAGCAACACAAGTATAAAAGGTCCAGGTATGTCACTGAAAGCAGCTAGGAGTGCTGTTTTTCTCCTGAGATTTCACAAGACACATGATTAATTACTGACAGACTACTAAATGACATTTTATTGACTTTTTTTTAAGTTCGGTACCTGATATTTTGGCAGTAGCTTCAAGAGCAAAGTTGGAAACAGATTTGGTTTAAGGACTAATACTCATGACCGTCATTGCCAACTGTGCTGGGTTAGGAGGTATTTTAATGAGAATTTTCTTGTGATCCTTGGAGAGGAAGGCATGATGATACATTACACATATTTGTAAAAAAGAGAACTTAAGAACTTCGCTTCACTGGCTGAAGCAAAACTTTCAAAAGCTGTTTCACTAGATGAAGCATCAGTCTTGCAATTTGCAAGCCTTTGTTTAAAAAGAAGGAGTGCATTTTTGATGGCCTCTCAGAACAATGGACCCTCTAAGGAAGGACACATGCTCTGCTTGGTCTGAATGGGAAATTACTGTACAGGAAGACAGGAAAGGCTTAAAGACTATAGTTTAGTTGAGGGCTCTGATTCAGGAAAGGTAAAAAAATTGTACTGATACATGGTGCACAGCACATACATGTTTCTTTATGGTAAGGAGTTCACAGCACCTAAATGATTAAAAAAGAATACTCTTAAGCAGCAGCTCTTTTGGGTGGATGTTAAGAATATTCTGAATCAGTTTGAGAGTTAGGTATATCTTAGGCAGTTTCTCATCTCACAGGATAAAAGACCATGAGAAGTGCTTTGCACTCTGGATGCTCACCAGGTAAGTGTGGTCACAGCACATGAAAAGCCAGACTCCATCACAAGGCACTTTCAGCCTCAGCCGAACAAACACAGAGAAGAAACCATTAGAAAGGGGACAGGGAATGAGTAAACTGTCGTAACAGTGCTTCAGAACTTAAAAACCCGTGTAGGTGTGTGCAAAGGGCTGAGGCTTGGAAGATGTGACACTAGGGATGGCTCAGTCATGAAACCACCAAGCTTTTTTCTGACACCTCTTCATCCTTCACCACCAGAGTGAAGGGAAGCACCCTGCACCATGCAGCTTTGTTAAGACTGAAAAGATAAACACACACATGTGCTAGGATACACGTCCGTTTCTTCACTTAGATTTCTGTTGGACACAAATAAAAATGTGTTTACATCAAGCAAATGTTGCCCACATTTTACACAAATGGTTGATATATACTACAACAGAACTGCAATTCTTTCCTAAGGTAGCTTTCAGACAAAATACATACATTAAATTTATGTTTTAAACAACATAAAGCCATATAAAATGAGCTTAAAGTCACAACTGGGACATCTATTTTAACCACACAAATCTTTGACGAGGCATAATCACATTTCCTGGCACTATCATCAGTATATTCCAAGAGTATCTGTAGGAAAGACTATGGTACTAAATATTACCATGGTAAATTTTATGATAACCTTGTCTGCCTCCCACCCATCCTGTAGTCCTCAATTTCCATGTACTTTATGGTAAGTCAGCAGTGGAAGTCATAGTAATGAAGGAATGACTAACAAAACAAACCTGTTAGAAACAACACTGGCACAGGGTAATCCTACATAAAATATTGCCATTTTCCTTTTAAGTGAACCTTTTACCTTTCTAATAAATCCAGTCCTAAATCCTAATTTTTCTATTGAAGAGTCATTTTGTACAGCAGTCTGCAACAGAAGAAGTTTTCCTTATGTAGGAATTCATAAAACACAGGCAAAAAACCAAAATAGAAGCAAAAGAAAACTCCTCAAAGTGCCTGTTTCTGTTTTATTCATAACATTCTAAAATACCACTGGTAGGTTTTCCTGGCAAAAAACAACTTATAAGTATGTTTATAACCTTTTCTAGCCGTATGCAGAGCTCTGTTTAATCAGTTCTTAAAAATCAAAGAGAAACAAAAACATTTCATTTGACTTTCAAACAGATTTCTTTAAAATATACACAAAATTTTTCAAAGCTAGATTATTTTATATATATGAAACACTGTTGTGCAGACTTTAAGTGCAAGTATAAAATAGAATATATATTTAAGGACTTGGAAGTCAATGGAACATCTCGAACCACAGAAACTTAAGCCCTGGCTCTGTACACCGCCACATTGTAAAATCCCATTCATAAAGTGATTTAGCTTTGGTTATGATACCTATGCTGAACAATCCAGTTTACATCCGTCATCTTTCAAGAGAGAGGAGTTGGCATGAAAGGAGAGGATTCAGCAGTCGATATGTGTATGTAAATCACAGGTTTTCAGCCACTGAAAATACACAACCTCTGAGAAACCAGAAAAAAAGTAACATCTTTTTCTTCCGGATATGATGCAAGAAAACATGTTACAGATTTTTACACGTGATTCTCCACCCACACCCACTCTCTCTGTCTCCCCTTCTCTCAATCAGCCACCCACCATGTCACCTCAAACTAAGCATAAACACAATCCAAACACACGTTAGAAAAACATTTATATCTACAGTACAGTCCCAACCTGAAACTCATCAAGTCTACAAAATTTATTCCAAAATACAAAAGGACTTACCCAATGTGTCTTTCAGATTTTTAACCAGAGAACCTTTCTTCAAGCTGTTTTTTCGCTCCACATAATTTGATGGCACATATCCCGTTTTGTTGGCCGCGTTTCTTACCCTCCACCATGTCTTAGAATCATCCAATAGCCAAAGACGCTCATTTTTCTTGATGTCAAGTTCTTGGTCCTGCTGTGCAGTGTAATCCCACTTTGCAATAACAATAACTTCTTCTGTCATCTTTCATGGAGTCCTTCTGCAACAAAATATTAAAACATTATCCTTAGTAAATTACGTCATATAATTCTTACTCATTTTTTTCTTTGAATTCTTCTAAAATAAGCTAGAAAAAGGCTAGGGAAAAATGAAAATGCCATAGAGGGAATACCCTCTTTTAAAAATAAGGAAAGTCATATTGACCATTCTCGGTTTTTCTGCCACTAAAATATGGCAACACCTTGACCGTAAATTCTAGTCATAATGTGTTACATTCACTTCCTCAGAGTGTATATAAAATATTATCTGAATATATATTAACAGAAGCTAGTTTACAAAATCTGTTTAATTTTTGCATATAGCATTATAAAAGTATTCCATACATGGCATTCTAAGTTCTGATCCGAGGAAAAAAATAAAATAGCAGCATTCCAAAGATATATTTTCCTTCTGTACTAGTTCCACATCCTCATACTAGTATCACATATACAAGTTTTCTGCATTTAAACAAAGCTGTCTATCTTTTTTTAGTAGAAAGTTAAGAAATAATCCAAGAAGTAAGGCAACCCAGCAGGGAAATCAGCCATCAATAAGAGGGTACTGTTTTTAGCAAGCCTTTGTTCCCCGTTTTGCACAGGCAGCCTTTAAGAGTGTTCACTCCCCCTCTGTTCCCAGGAAGATCCCAGCTCGGCACAGTCCTGCACCAGGCATTAGTCAGCAGGGTGGAAAAGAGCACCCACTGGATTTCATTTCTTCCCTACCTGAAACATATCCAGAGTTCCATTAAGACTGAATGAGTTGTCTTTTTTTCACTTACCTGTAAGAACAATGATCTTTTTCAAAGCTATTTGTCAGCTGCACAAAGATAGCTGCATGCCTCCACGTTTTCTTACGCATCCCAGCAATTAATTACCAGGAACAATGTGAGGAAGCACAGTAGTGTGCAAGGAAAAGTCCAATGCTAGTACCAATGACATACAAATATATTATAATGCCAACCAAGGCATGTTGATTTTATTGTCTAAATTTTGAGAAGTCACCTAAAATGTTCTATTTGCTGCTATGTGTATTGAGAGGGAGGGAAGTGGAGGAGGACAGAGAGAGTAGGAGGTGAGAACATATTTGAAAATCAATGTAACAGATTTTGGGGTTTTTTTTAATAAAAGGTATAGATTTCCTTTAAACTACAGATTAGAAGAAAAAGGTGCAGAAGTACTTCAAACTATTAATGTCCAAAGATCTTTGTAACATTTGACTTTGTTGCCTAGGTCTTGGAAGTCCACAACCGTATCTTCTCTGATACCTAATAGTTTATGTGACAGAAAGATAATCAAAAAACCAAACCTCATTCAGAAATCCTGTTCAGCATGTACGTTATATCACCTATATTCCAGAAGGGTTCCTTCTGCAGTCTGTAAATACACACACACACTTCCCTCCACCTTTAGCTACAGTACAATCAGAGAACATCATACAAGGCTGAGCTATGGATGCTAAACCATTTGACAGCAAAGCTCTAGCAAGCACCAGCAATAACACCCCTCATGGCCAAGGCAGGACACAATTTTTGAAAATCTGAAGCTGAGATCAACAGGTTTAAGTTCTCATTTTCCAATCAGAAACCAGAAAGAACATAAAACAATTACAATATTTATTCAAATATTTATTAAAATATTATTCAAATATGTATTTGAATGGCTGAGGTACCCAACACGAATTTAAAAAGGAGTTATGATGCTTTGAACAACTTACAGTTGTTCAAAGCATCATTACTCCTTTTACAATCCTCACAGTTCAAACAGGCTGTGACTTATATAGTAGAACTGATAGTTCTACAAGAAATAAGTCAGCAACCATTCAACCATTCTTTTCCCCTAAAATAATAATCCCATCTGGCAATGACAGAGAAGAGCCTGAGCTTTGGACCTCAGTCTCCAATAAACTGCCCCGCTTTCTGACTGACATAAAATGGACAGAGAGCCTACAGGTCGATAAACTGATGCAGCCACGGCGGACTGCAATCAAACATGTTTTGGAGGCTGGTGTTGTCAATATAATCTATCTCTCCAGTCTAGATTCGTTATTTTATCCCAGCAATTGTAAAATGGTCAATTCTTACTATTCCTGGGGACATGGAGAACACGAATAGGACATCATCAATGCAGTTGGTTGATGTTGTACTACATAAGCT
This sequence comes from Pomatostomus ruficeps, assembly GCA_013400735.1. NCBI lineage: Eukaryota > Metazoa > Chordata > Aves > Passeriformes > Timaliidae > Pomatostomus > Pomatostomus ruficeps. Next base: position 96,745 of record VYZT01051659.1, on the reverse strand, counting down.
CCCCTTCTAAAAAGAGCTATTTTCACAATACAGGCAAGTTAAAATGATCTATCAACATTACAGCATATTATTAATAAAAAACCCCACATTATGAATAATATTTGAGTAGTGACTATTGAAAAACTATTAAACTCTTCCTATACTTTTGAAGAAAAAAGAAATGGAATTGACCTCTATTGTAAGTGTCATCAAGTCTTTCCCCAGGGTGCTGGGTGAGGAGAGAAGCGCAGGAAGAGACTATTTACTAGGGCTGACAACATCAGCTGTAGTCCTCTGAAACTCACCAGGACAGGGTGCTCAAACCTACTCGATTTCTTAACTTCTCATTAGTGCAGACATGCAAAACTGTTACTACGCCTGAGAAACAATGTCATTTCACAAGCAGGCCCTTTGCACGATGCAATTTTGGCGGAAGCATTCAGGTATAGAGAAGCCAAGTTTCTCGAGTACTATGCTCACACACAAACCCTTTCAGTAAAGTAGTCCAGGTTTTACTAGATGTTTAGTGGCACAAGGTTTACTTCCCAAGTGTGGACACGATTTAGAGTCAAAATACATAATGGAATTACAGCTGAACATTTGTCCATTTAAAGCTGCATATGTGTGTAGAGTTTAGTTGTGTTGGGATTTTGTTTTTACTTTTAGGTTTGTTCTTTTTTTGCGGGGAGGAGTTTTGGCTTGTGTTTTGTTTTATTGTTTGTTTTTAACGTGGGGAAATACATTGAAGTTCTTAAAATTATTTTCTTATGATTACATCATTAGACTGGCTCCATCAAGGACAATATGGCTCTTCCTGTGACATCTGCAGAGCTAAGATTTCCTAGTATGTGAATAAGGACACATTTGCTTCCCAGAAGGGGGGCTGTGGAAGTAATAGTTTTAAAATGCTTCTGCAACACAGCCGTGTGCCAAATAAAAGATTATACATAGACAACATAACCAGATTTGGGAGAAAATGAAAGGAAAACAATAATGTAGTCTCCCAAAGCATCTGAGAGTACCATAAAAGCTTGGCATGGACTGAAAGCATGAAATTTCTTTAGTGTACTGCTTACAGACTGCAAAACAAAATATACCACAGTTTCCACTGATTTTAATGGCAACATGAGATTCCTTCACATCAAGAAAATTAAAATCCATTACTGCTAAGAGTGTACAACTTTCTGGAAAGTTCCTTCTCAAAATGCTCAGAAGTCCTAGCTCTCAAATACTGAGTCATCTTCTCCTACCTGACAGAACAACATTCCACACTTTAAAAAGCACCAGTGAAAAGCTTTAAAATACTTCTGCAAGGAACTGTAAGTGCATGAAATGCAACAGTCTTTCCTCCATACAATATTGTTTCACATGACCCCAGTTTTTACCTTACCATATCAAGTGGCCATTTACTTTACTTTTATGGCAATCCAACTTCCAAAGTTAAAAACCAGAAACAAGCCAAAATGAAGACACCACATTAAATGAGAACAAACAGAACTCCACAACCCAGACCTCCAAAAAGTAATTCTTATATTACCTATGTGACCAATACACAACTCCAGCTCCTTTTAATGCAGCATTCCTTCACTGCTATCAGTATTTTCAGCCACTTTGTTTCTTCCCTTTAGTTTAGGTTTTGTTAAGAAAGGAGTCCTGTCTTCAATGGAAGCTGCCCTACTGCAGAAGCACACATGAAAATTTTTCTGTTCAAAATTGCTCTTAGGAGAGAGGGCAAAAACTGAAAAATTGCCCAGCCAAGAAGGCAATGAACAAAAACGCAGCCCAAGTCAAGTAAGATACAGCTGTACTGAAAGTCTGCTCAGACAAGTGAGGAACATTAACTAACCATGTGGCAGAAAAAAGGCAGAAATTGGTAGAATAACTAGTACTGTAGCTTCTGTAGGACTTTAGGAGAAGGAAGTCCAGAAAGGAAAAGGTTATATTCAATAAACTATCAACAATCCAACAACTTACCAATGTAGGAAAAAAAACTAAACAGACAAAGGAATACCTATGCCATTTTGAAGCCATGCTTAAAGCTGAACCATGCGAGTAGTATGTGAGATTATGGAAACCTAAACATAGAGGAATTTAAGAGAATTTGCTCTAACAAGCTTGTAAATCTACTAGCGAGTCTTCATGTGAAAGATTCACTCAATTGGTGTCATTTTAAATATCAAAGTACATAAAATTATTACACAGATCTCATTCTCTTTTTACCAGGCTGGGATTTCAACCCTCACTCTCTCCCCCTCCCCATATAGAACTAATACATTTCACCCACAATGACAAATAGGAAAGGACCCTTATCAGCATGCCACCTGAACTGGAATCCTCTCCTACAGACTGACACAAGTTAACACTATGACTAGTTTAATGCTCTGGTCCAGTGGGTAGAAAAGCAGCATCTTTTCTTACCCTCAAGAGGAAGGCTCACAGTCACAGGGTTAGTTAGGACAGTGCAAACAGAAGATATATTTGAGCTTTAAAGATGTAGTGAAAAAGGAAACAGCTGCTCTTCTTGTTCACAGTTTGTTTCGCAAAAAGGAACACGATTGAAAAATGACTGACAGTAATGCTTGAAATTTAATCCCTCACCAAGGGAACAAGCAAAAATTCTAATAATAGGCAGTGCCAATTGATATAATAGACTGTTCTGGAATTGGATGTCTTTTTAAGACACACTGAAAGAAAGGGACAGAATTGATACAGAGGCTTTTACGTGACACTGATGTACAAAAAACACCTAATTGCTATACAATATTAAGATATAATTACTATATGGTATTTGGTTAATTACATGGGAAGAATGGAAAACTAACTAATTATGTATCATGATTTTCTCTAAGATTTGAAGTCTGAACCACCTCTCCTCCTGTCCCCAAACTCTGAAAAATCAAAATGGGTTTTGAACCATGGCAGCATTTGTTGCTGACAGGCCAACAGGTACACACTTGGTTAATTTTTCATAATCTATGGCAAATAGGCAATATTTGGTCCTCTAAGGTAATATAGTTGCAGAAAATAAATTTAAAAAGTGTATGTTTATCAAGACCTGTTTCATAGTACCTGGCTGTGTTTTGGAGGTCAGGATTGCTCCTTTTGTTTTCTTTCTCTCAGGGAATTGTCTTCCATCTGTTGCTAAGAGACAATAACGACTGGTACTGAAGAGAGATAAAAGAGTGGCCACAGTTCAAGGGAAGGGTGCGGCTGGCTACTCTCCTAGCTGTGGTGTTTCTTTTGGAGAGGCAGAGATACCATGAGATTTGGGCTGCGGGAAGGGGCTGGGCGCAGCTCCTGGCTCTCTCTTGCTGTCGGCATTGGAGGGGGAGACAGGCTGCAGTCACTGTGGGGAGAATTCACCACCACTGCTGGGTTCCATCTCCTGCTATCTTCTCCTACCGTGAGTGAAGCTCTACTCATAAGAGCGGCCATTGCACTGGGACCTTATTTCTAGTGAGGTACGGACCTCACTAGAAAAGGACTCGCACCAGCTACTCGGGTGCCTCAGGGAAAACTCAGGACCCTGAGCCCCTGTCCCCTCCGAGGGAGCCTCTCTCGGGCTGTGTTCGGGAGCCTGGCTGTCCAGCCCTGCCGTTTCTCTGCCACTGCTCCCTTTTCTCCACTACACTGTAACCCCGCACCTCCTGCCTGCCAGGACGCCCCTCGGCTCCTGCTAGAGCTGTTTAGCTTCTGCTACCTCTTGCTTGCTACCCTGGGTGCTCCCGCCCTGCTGTTCCAGCCACTGCTCCAAGGTTCCTGCTACAGCCCGTTTTTGCCATCTGGAGGGGCACTGGGATCGCCTGTCCCTGTGAGGCTGTAAAGGGAGCCCCTTTTCCATCTCTTCCACCAGCTCACTCGCCATTATCCACGTGCAGAGAAACATAACTAAGCTTGCCCCACAGTGCTCCCTGCAGTTGCAGGGGAATCATCGCCACTGCCCTGCCCAGCCGGGAGCCACCAACGCCCCTGCCGGCTGTGACCAGAACAGCACCAAAGGGGAAGTGCCTGACAGCCGAGACAGGGCTGTTACCGGGTCTCTGGGGCTATTTGTTGTTGCTGCCATTGTGGTTGTTTGTTTGCCTTGTTATACATACTAGTAAAGAACTGTTATTCCTTTTCCCATATCTTTGCCTGAGAGCCCCTTAATTTCAAAGTTATAATATTTCAGAAGGAAGGGGGTCATATTCTCCATTCCAAGGGAGGTTCCCACCTTCCTTGGCAGACAGTTGTCTTTCAAACCAAGACAATGTGCTCACTGTATTCTGCAATTAATAACTTCTATTAGATCACTTCATCTGAAGTACACTCTGAGTCTGAAGCTTTCTTGTTTATGATGATGCAATCTCTGGTTAGCCTGCATACAGTTTCAGGAAATTTGAAGTTTTGTTTTCACCTACAGTTTTTTCTTTGTTGCATGTGTGGGTGTGTGGTTAGTTTTCTTATATCAGTCTAGATGAATAGTTTTGACATATAGAAAGATTTAAAAAAACCGCATCTTTACATTTGAAATTGTTTTGTTCAGGTCTTGAGGATCAGTAAAACACCAACACAAAGAGAGAACTCAGAAGGCATTAAAAAGAACCAGTAATGTGAATTCAAACAAACACTTGTGAAAAAGAATACACCTTTTGGACATACTTTTAGCTATTTCCAGTGGAAAAAATATGAAAATATCATCTCCTTCATTCAAAGGCCAAAGTTAACCTAAACCAAGGAAGACATATTTCTAATGATTGTTACAAGAAAATCTCAAAATGCAGAGGTTTAAAAAGAGTAAACAAACTGACCCAAATTATGGCTAATCACAGTCCTTTGTTATAACCAGCAAAACCCTTTCCATGCTTTGCTACTTGGGCTATTTGCTGGTGCTTGGACAAATAGAGATGGATCACATAAAGGCCACTTTGTCTGTTTTTGCAGTTTAACACTTTAATACTTCATATAATATGTGTCAATCCACCCCAAGAGACACATTTCTTCATAAAGAGGTCACTGCATCAAAAACTACTGTAAGACTACTACTCTCTCTCTCTTTTAAAGGAAGTTAACTAAATAGCTGTAGTGAACAAGCATTCATCACCCAGCTATGTAGGTCTGAGGGGTCAAACCGATACCTGAGCAAAAAGTCCCCCACACCCAGGCAGCCTAAAATAGTTGACTGTTTCAGCACAAGCTTGACAATTAATTTGGGGTATTTCACTATTAGGTCTTATTAGGATGCATTGATTACAGAACCAAAAGTGATAGTTGCGTAAGTGTAAGTAATTATTATTTAATTTACTTTGATGTGCAAAGTGAAGACACAGTCACAATCAATAGATGCCGCTGTCTGTACTTTAGGGGATCAGTTTTCCAAAGCTGAAAGCAAAGATGAGTGGAAGCTGTAAAAAATGAATATGAACAAAGATGTAAATAAATTAATCCACTGCAAAAGAGGAATGCTTTATTATAGTTTCCAACCTACTCTCACAATTTAGCATTTATGAAAGAATTGCTAGTTAAAAAAAAACCTGTTTAAAAAGTAAACAACTCTATAGAGGTTTCTTGTGTCCCCTCTCCGTGGTCCTTTCCTTGAAAAGGAAAAACTGATAGCAACAAGCTCAAGCCCAGAAATGCAAACAGAAAGTATTGAAAGAAGTAAAATTCAGCTCATCAAGAACTATAAAAAAGGTATTAAAACTGCATTGGAATAATTTAGATATTAGCAAAAGAATAAGTACAGAATCAGATAGAATATTAAGTTGACTGCACACGATACAGGAAAAAAGGTTTAATACTTATTTCTACACTATGGGATTGTTTTACAGAGACAACCATTTTCTTCTGTGTCATTAACTAGTATATGAAAGTAATAAGAAAAATTAAAACACTTTTAATGTTCAAATGCACTCAAAGATATCAGAAACATCCACAAAGCTATTACAGTTTTACCTATTCACTAAATTTTTTTTTTCCACTTCTTTTGAGATCCTGGTTTAGGTCTACCCATCTACCCAAGATGGACAGATTTAACAATCAGCTAAGGGATAGCCCTAGCCACAATGCAGGAATGACTCAAAGGCAGGCTCAGCAGGTGCTCTGAGCTTTTCTGGCAGCAACAGGGCATTTGTCCTTAAGTGCAAAAATCATTTGGTTTCCTTTCAAGTCACTTGGGGGTAAAAAATTTAAAAAACAACCAGAAAGGCGTAATTATAGATGAAACGGTGAGGGTGATCCAGATCAGTGCAACAGTTAATGGCACCAGAGGTGCTATGGCCAGTGCACCCAGGCAGGACAGCCCTGCCACAGCCCCCTTCTACAGACACTAAAAAGATGGTGCTTTTAGATACTTCTTGTTAACATAACTGGGCAGTATATCTCCAAAAAAAATGAAGGATCACTTAATTAACCAGTAATTTAGAGCTGTACTAACTAACTTGACCTTGCTACCTGCCCCCACATACCTCAGACCCTGACCCTTGGTGTGGCCTGCCACTGTTCAGGGGCACAGTGGTGTGAGGGCTCAGGTTTGTTTCTGTAACCAAATGCTTTTGACAGCTGCTAGGCAAGGTTGGCCTCTCTCAGCCCCACAATATATCTGATATGCCAATCTCTAATACAGCTGCAGCTACGTGCCAGCACCTTGTATCTCACGTTGCAGAACAACTGCAAACAGGAAACCTCAAGACTAGTTTAGTGGTAACGAATTTCTGCATAGTTCCAATAGAGCACAGAACTTAAGCATGTTTTTTTGTCTTGTGTGTGGCTTAGAAGTCTTTTTTAAAAACACACAAAGAAATAAAGGAGAATACGTTACAAACACCCAGAAATACATCCTTCCTGCTAAAGAGTCAGTACAACATTTTACCATTCAACAAAAATGAAATCTTTGTGTGTTTATATAAGAACATATAAAGAGATGTTTGCAAAAAAATTTCCCATCCAAAGTTTTCACCAAGTCTATCACACAAATGAGTCTGCTCAGGTGAAATAAGCAAGCAGGGGCTGCTTCAAATGATCTCTTAAAATGTAAACTCAACATTTAAGGAAAATGAATGGTTTTCATCAAAAAGGCTGCATCTCCTCAGCAAGACCCACTTATGTTTTGCTTGCAGTCCAGATTCTTAGTGATGCTAATGTCTGACGACTGTAGGTTTTTCCAGCTCTCCAAGCCCCACTCCAGCAGGAAGGTGTAGCACAACTTTCTGTTCTGCAAGACTAGTGGGGATGCCCTCAAAAGTAGAGGCTGCCAAGCACAATGAATGCAGTGAGGGCAATTTTCCAGCTCCCATTTTTTCCTCCTTTCTTGAAAGCCAAAGTCACCTCACAGCCACAGCTGCTCATTATTCAGACTAATACAGCTTCACAATTTGAGGCATACAATGTCAGAAGTTGCAAGAAGAAACACAACACTAAGACTCTGCAAAATACCAAATAAGAATAAAATTGCTAACCGTTATGTGAGAAAGTGGCTTCACCAAATGTAAGCCCTACCTGACCACCTCAGTGGCCTTCTATGATGGAGTGACTACAACTGTGAATAAGGGAAAGGCCACAGATATCTATCTGGACTCCAGTAAGGCCTCTGACATAGTCCCCCACAACATCCTTCTCTCTGCATTGGAGAGATATAGATTTGATGCATTGATTACTCAGTGGGTGAGGAACTGGCTGGATGGTCACATCCAGAGGTTATTTGGACATTGATCAATGGCTCAATATCTAAATAACCTCTGGTCACTGGCTCACTGGATGGGGACCAGTGACAAGTGGAGTCCGTACTGGGTCCAGAACTCTTCAATGTCTTCATCAGTGACACAGATGGGGGAATTGAGTGCATCCTCAGCAAGTCTACATACAACACCAAAAACTATGTCTGACAAGACTGAAGGATGGGATGCCATCCAGAGGGACATGTACAAGCTCAAGAACTGGGGCCCTGGGCACCTCAGGAGGTTCAACAGGGCCAAGTACAAGGTGCTGTGCCTGGGTCAGGACAACCCCTGGTATCAGTACAGGCTGGGGGATGCAGGGATTGACAGCAACCCTGCGGAGAAGAACTGTAGAGCGTTGGGAGATGAAAGTCTGGATGTTAACCAGCAATGTCCACTTGCAGCCCAGAAAGCCAAGTTCATCGAAAGCAATGTGGCCAGCAGGTTAAAGAAGGTGATTCTGCCCTTTTGCTCTCGTGAGACCCCACACAGAATACTGCATCCCTGGGGTCCTCAGCACAGAAAAGACATGGACCTGTTGCAGCAGGTCCAAAGGAGGACCACCAAGATGATGAGTGGGTGCACCTCTTCTATGAAGATAGGCTCAGAGAGTTGGGGTTGTTCAGCCTGGAAAAGAGATGACCATATAGAACCTCCCAGTACATAAAGGGGGCCTATAAGAAAGATGGGGACAGGCTTTTTAGCAGGGCCAATTGGGATAGGACAAGGGTTAATGGTTTTAAATGGAAAGACAGCAGATTTAGACTTTGTTAGATAGACGGAATAACTTGTTTTTTCAATGAGAGTGGTGAAACACTGGAACAGGTTGCCCAGAGATGTGGAAGATGCTCAATCCCTGGAAATATTCAAGATCAGATTAGACAGGGCTCTGAGCAACCTGATCTACTTGAAGATGTCCCTCCTCACTGCAGGAGGGGTTGGACTAGATGACCTTTAAAGGTCCCTTGGAACTCTAAATATTTTATGATTCTATGAAAAGTAGCAAATACTTTAGCCTTCTAACTCTCTCGTGGTACAAAGAGAAAGCCATCCAGGCTGTTATAAGGTATATATATGTTGATGCTGCAACATCAGAAGAACACAAATCTGAGTTCTGACCTTCTACTAATCATGCAATACTACTCTAATTTTATGCATTATTCACTCTTGTTTCATGTTGTGACTTTCACACAAGTTAACCCTTCCACTTCCATATTTTTTAAGATTTTCATCAGTAATACTGCTATACCACAAAATTTCCTCATCTGGTGAAGTTCAAGATACAAATGCTTAATCAATGTGGCAGTCTTTAAAACAAATAATACTAAGTACTATATTTTCTATTTACATGATAAGCACTCTGCTGTTTCAGGAAGCTAAGTTTTTTAAACTCTTTTGATATTTTGCTTGAAAAGGATATTTCTACAGCCTTTTTTGGAACAATATGCCTGTTATAAAGTAGGCAGTGTTCGTTTTTAGCTTCTGACAGATGATTTAAATTTAAAGCTCTATTTCAAAGGACAAAAAGCTGGTATTCTACAGGAACAAGCTGGTATTATAGCAGTTCATGTTACAGTTGCACAGTACTAGCTACAAGCCTTATAATTTACCTATGCTTAGAAGATAGATAGTGATAGTAATAGAAATTACAGGGGAAACACTTCAACAGGTTCTTTAAGCTTAGTATGGCCACCAACAGAAAAGGCAAAGGGCTTGTAAGGAAAACCTAGCTCAAATCTTTCCATAAATACGGGATGACAATCTTAAGGGATTAAGAAAACCAAAAAACATATTTCAGTTTGTTTGGGGTGTGTGTTGTTTTTAAGAAATGTGTATCTGTATGTCATTCAGAAAACAGGACAAGGATTAACAGACAATACTGGCAACCTTCTAGAGACCAAACAAAAAAACCCAAAACCACAACACTAAGAGGATTTTTGTAGTTAGATGATTTTTACTGTTTCAGCCCACCCAGATAGTATTTTTGGAAGAAGGTATTTCCCCATATCTTGAAGACTATGCATCTTTTCATGCTCTTTTATCATATACTTACCAGAAAACATAAGGAATGTGAACTGTCATCTTTGCTGATTTTAATTTGTTGAGAGATGAGAAAAAATAATAATGTCTGAGTACAAAGCAACTCCAACAGTAGACAGTTGGCTAATATCCCTCTTCTTAGCAAGTCCTTCCTCCAGCCTTTAGCCTCCACATGCTCGTGCCATCTGCCCTCAACCTCCCTTTCCTGCACCTGCAACCCCCAGCAGCAGGCAGGGCTCAGGCAAGCACAGGCAGCAGCTGTGAGTTTTTTTCCTGCCTCCATCAGCAGCCTAATGCAGATGCAACTACTGTGAATGACCCAACCTGTGATGACTTTTCCCACTATTAGTGCAAAAAGATTTTTTTTACTTTATTTTGAAGGCAATCAAGAGCAATGATACATTCTAGACACCAATGGGAAAACCCAGACTATGCAGAGAGGACATCCTCAGACCTTTTGGCTGTAAACAACATGAGACAAACGGAAAGGTGGCAGCTTTTGTGGCCCATGTTTCTTGGCTGCAGACTAAACAAAACAGAACCTCAAACTGCCTCACATTTAGATATAGCAAAAGGGTCAGAAAAGAGCATTGGCTCACCTTTTCCTAAATTTTCGTAAAAGCAGTTCCAGAAAAACGATGCAGTTAATAAACTCTGTACCCTAAAGAAAACTTTTGGAAAAGAGACCTCATCTCACCTCTAAAACAGCAGCAATAATTAATGACCACATCTCTGTGTTGGTTTAGGGTGTTTCTACAAAGTCAGACACAGATAAGCTTAATGTTTGTTGCTGTTGCTCTGGATGGATCTCTCTCCATTCCTCCTGGCAGACAGCATTTAAGTTTACCTCTCTATTCAGTAACACAAGAAACCAAAAACACACAAGATAAAAGAGAAGGGAAAGTCCAGGAAGAATAAAATACACCTTAGGTGTCTACGTAAGACAAAATTACAAATCATTTCACACCTAACAACCTCTCCACAGTCCTTTACAAAAACAGGGTAGGAAGGAGCCAAGCACACAAGGTCAGAAAAAACCCCAGACTCTCTACTGAAATGATAGTTCAGAAATATTAGCTATATGACAGACTGGTGAAACATGCTCTGTGAAAGAACAAATTAAGTGTACCCCTGTTCATGGACTTTCATCCTTACTATCAATAAACCTTCCTTCTCTCCTCAAAATTAAAACAGTTAGCCACTCAGGGCATGGTGAACACCATGAGATTTCATAAAGGAGACATCCTTGAATTTCTTTCAAGATGCCAAATAATAAAGCGTTTGAAAGATTTGCTTCCACCACTGCTTCTTTTCCCATAGCTCAAACATTCAATGCAGGAGTTATACTTCACTGGAAGTATTAGTACATTTATGTATTGTATAAACAAAGAACAGTTCTCAGATGTAAGAAGTTTAACCTTGATCTCGCACAGAAGGACAAAGCTCCGAATCACTGTGGATTGCTACGTTTTACTGCTAATCCCTTGAAACACTGCTACCTACTTTTCAAGGGATTTCACTTTAAACTGTCTATAAAACGCTGAAAATAAAACTGAACTGCTGACCTTCTGTTCCCCAATGGAAAAATCATATATTCACTTTTTAACTAGAAAGAGGAAGAGATGTTGTTCAGTTCAAAAACCCATTTATTTCCAAAGTTTTTAAGGGGAAAAAAAAGACTACATTGTCCATTTCTAGACAACATTCACTCTATAGTTTTAAACAATTTATCATTTGCTTTTCAAAAAATCATCCAACCAATCTACCTCATAACAGTAGGAAAATGAGAAAACTATTTTAATTATTAAAATAATTTTAAACTTTCTAGTTCACAGAGTACTAAGTAATTTCTGGATTTTCCTACCAAATCACCTGGACCAAAATTTTTATCCAATACGAAAAGGTGCATGTAGCAGGGGGCAGGGGTGGGGAAGATACTTCTCAATTTAAATCTCAAGGCCAAGTTCCAAAGCTTTTTACCTGAATTGGGGTTAATGAACACCTATTTCTCATATCTAGGAGAGTTTCTCAGGCAAAAAGCTACTTTCTAGAAGCAGGGTCTTTGAATAGAACAGGTAAAAATAATCACAGGACGTAAGATACCATTCTTGATCCTGTGCTTATGTATGTAACCAAAGAGGCAGCTTGAAAGATACAGTGTTAGATTTCATTAAGAAATGCTAAAGTATTAAATTTATTCCTGTGTAAATCTGTACATCTTCCTGAAAAAGACTGGAACATGAGATAGTTACTCAGAAAGCTACGCTTTTAATTTCCTGATAAGACATGTACCCAGAGAAAGCACAATTTAAATAAAGCAACACTCTTGGATCTTGTATGAGATGTGAGCGAATGCTGCAGCTTCACAAGTCTCTTGTCAGTCATACTGACTGCTGTGCTAACCAAGAAAGCGCAAGCCTAGGCAAGAAATGGCAATCCCAGTCGCCCCTTAAAATTATTTAGTCTTCCATCTAACAGCACTTCAGAATCAATACAGGAAACCTCTCTTACGGCTCCCAAAACACAAGTGCTGAGGAAACACTATCCCTCACACTTTTTCAAACAAAACAGGTTTCAAAATGACTTGTCCTATAACTCTTGAAGAATGCTTTAAATTTAAAACCAAGATTGCATTTTTGGTCTAGATTGTTGGTAGCATTCATTTATTTCAATCAAATTATTTCTTTCATATCTTCTTCCAGTTTAAATGAGAACCTCTTCCAAAAAATTGTACTTGTGAGTGCTCTGCTACACAATCACAGCAGCTGGCTATTGCTAATGCCTCAGTCGATGGAGAGGGACACAAAGCCAAGAGAGAAACACCAGTCACAGAAGAGGGAAGAGGATGAAAGGGGATTTTCTAAAACCCTTCTGCCAGGAGTGCTCCAGAGAACACATGCCTCTGTAAGTACGTTAGGAAGATGCTCCTTATTCTGAACTCTTACGTTGCAGTTCAGGTGCCAGCTGCTCTAAGACGGCTTACATAGACAATCTAAAAAGTTTTTCCACTGCTATTAGCCCAACACAATTTTCCACTGCACCAGATCTGCTGCTCAAAAGGATAAGCTTCTGGAAGTAAACTTACACTGTAGGGATATCTGACTTTTTCCATAGAAACTGTTACCTAAAACCAAAAATAAGCAACTAGAAGAGTCTACATTTCTAAGAGCAAAATCTACATTCACGAGAGACCAACATTGCCTCGTGATGCTGGACTCCTGTTCTCCTTTATTTCTACTCTCACCTTCACTGCTTGAACAAAATGGAGTACTTCCAAACACCTTTAAATCTCCTCCTATTATTTTTATCTTCTGTCAAATTTCTCCAAAACTTACTTTTCCTGAATTAAACCTCCATTCAATAACTTGGTTCAAAATTAAACATTTGGTTTTGGCTGCTGTATCACATTCCCTTTCATCCAGAAATGTTATGTACTCTTGCACTGATGAGACATTCTATCCTCACAGGCTCACACACACATTTTCTTCCTTACTCCCGCCAGATAACAATAAAATGCATCAACAAAAATGAAAGGGAAATAATAGCAGCCAAGTAATTTCCAAAAACAGAGAGACTGTGAGAATTAACATCTATACAAGAACGAAGATTAAATAAAGGCAAAAACAGGTTCAAAACCACAGACCTGAAATGTGGAACTTAAACCACAGAGTTCTTGTTCCTTCTAGATTAATACAAATTAAAAATTTTATATTGCTACTGTTTTCAAAAAAAGTGACTATGCCATTGCTCTTATACACCAATTCAGCTGGGAACCACACAAAAGACTAAGGTACTACATGATGGTGTCAAGTACCAAGCATTACTTTTAGTCAATATCCAAGACCAACATACCACAACCCTGTTAAAAGTAATATTACAACAGAAATAGACATTTTCTTCATTATCTAACTCAGATCTTACTCAAACAAGCCAATAGTGTTACCAAATCTGGATCATGTCTCAATGAAAGGCCTTCTGAAGAAAATTGATACACAAGTACTGGGAGCTGTAGAGCAGTGTATTAAAGGAGCAGCAAGTTACAATCCCTTGACTAAACAGAAATAGGAGCAAGTATGTAAAAATTCACAAATCACCTCAAGGTAATAGAGAATAAAATAGAAAAGAAAGAAAATAGAGAAAAAAGAGAATAGGGACAAGTAGGAAGATACACTCATCCCTGGAGTCCAGAAAAGGAGGGGATAACTTAGAGAAGAGAGATCCCTTTTCCTTTGCTCTACCACAGAATTGCTATTTCATGTGACTAATACCAAGCATTTTTATTTTATTTGTTCTTTAGCTTCTTGCAAATTAAACTCTGAGGAACAAGTCTTGGTCTGAATTGTTACTGGATGTCTTGTTCCTGCTCCTCTAGTGTGTAATAAATACATTTAGGTTCAAAAAACTCCACCCTGAAACCAAGCTATAGTCTGTAAAGGTAAGGAGCACTATGTCATTTCATCAAATATTGCCCTCAGTTTTGTTTCTCTTATTTTCAAGAATTCTGCAGGATTAGTTAGGGTACTGACTCAGGTTGTGGAAATGCTGAAATGCCCATCCACCACCTACAGGCCAGAATCTTTAGCTGACCAGTCACCCACTTTGTGCTGTCATTTGTCTCCCCTTCTCCTAAACCACAGGCAGGAAGCAGGTCACAACAATCAGCAAGCTTCTGATCTCTCTGTCCCCACCTTTTATCTTGAAGAATACAAAGCAGCAGCTGCTCTTCACACAACAGACATAAGCCCAGCACACAAATTGGACACCCCCATTTTGGCCACATAATGATGTGTTACCAGTTACACGGAAGAAGACTCACAGCTCAAGACTTCCTGAAGTTTCAGTAATTTACTGCAGTCAGAAAGTATGTTACAGCAGCCATGCATCCAAAGAGTGTCTGACGTGGAAGTTAGCAGCTGAGAATGCTAGCTTCCATCTTCACTTTGACAGCAAATTCACATTCTACGGAGCACAATTGTCAAAGCCTTGCTTATGAGCTAGTTTCAAAACCAATTTTATAGACATACATACACACACAAGTTTTGTAGTTCTAGTCCAAACATTCAAGTAAACTCAGGGATGTCAACACCCTTTCAAGATAAATGCTTCATGTTACCATGCACCCAGATCTTCACCATCATAAACCAGCACTCTCTCTAGCAATAATGGAACAGACTTTTCCAGATCCCATGCAAATCCAGGGCTGGCAGAAAATACCATTCAGTAATCTTCAGGGAGAACTAAGCAAGGAAAACTAATACTCTGACTGTTTAATCTTGAAAAAAAAAAATCAGAGATCAAATATAAAGAGAAGTCTAACCTTCATGCAACAGCATTTTTGGGGCTGGTATGTGATAACCTGAGAACTAATGGTATGAGACAACTGAGCTTATCAGGGAATGTACTAAGAGCAGTGGATTTTAGTGCAAGATAGAAAATTCAAAATCAGCCTCTTAGGATAATTTGGATCCCCCAACCACCTGCTGCTTCAGGGAAATAATTTCTCTGACATCACCTGCTGTAGCAGCTTGCATGAGGCAGATTTCTAGCTTGCATACAGAAACATGTCTGTTAAGACGACAGTATTGCACATTAAAAAAACAAATCAGGCTACTGGTAAATTTTAAATATTAGTAGGAAGAGGTAGAACAAGCAGTCACAAGGAAAAGGTGTGCTACAAAAATTCAAGGACCCAAACTAGTGAGGAAAAAAACCAGTCTGAGTAGCAACAACAGTACCTGGAAGGATTACACATACAGCTGCTGAATGAAAAAGCAGGAGAAGGATCATTTAAAAGAAACGTGGAGGGATAGAAGAGGGTGATGGAGTAGGTAGGAAATAGGCTACACAAAGGCTCCATTGCAGGGAACAACTAAGAGCAGCTGACACAAACAACAGCCTCCAAAATAAGGAGGGATGAGAGCTGCAGGTGATCCCTGAAACAAAAGGGTGTGAAGAGATAGTACAAAGGAAAGCAGGGTCCAAATCCACAAGAGGACAAGGAACCTGTGATGTCTTAAAATAAGACTCTCGAACTTAATATCAGGGAAAGAAAACTAAACTGTAAAAGGTTTGCATCTGTATGCATGATATTCTATGCTTTGTGTTGCTACTGGTTTAAAAAATAAACAACAGGACAAGCTCATTTTCTGAGTCCTCTCTCCTTAGTACAATTAGAGCTTTGTTACTACAGAGCAAACAGTAATTGTATTCCAAGATTAATTAACCAAGTTATTAGAAACAGAATTCCACAAGAAATATACCACACTAACCTCTAAATATTTTTCTCTTCTGTGAAATTCACTCATTTCAGCATCTAGGTAACACACCAAACCATTCATCAGATACTAAATGAGATGAACTGTGTGTACAGTGTCTTCCCATTCAGTAAACATGAGTAATTCATTAATGAGCCCAACTCATTTTTAATAACATAATACATTTGATGCAATACATACCATTTCAATAGGACATCATATGGAATATACTAAAAACGGTACCAAAACTACACACATTTAGAGTTTAAGCTGTATTTCTACTACACACTAATTCTAACACAAACAATGAATCATTTAAAGTTCCCTCAAAGCCGTCACACCAGAAGAATTGCCTTCCAGCTATTATCAAATGGAGGAACAAGCCTTCAACTGATTTTCTTAAATGACCTATGCCAATGCCAGCTGCGTGCCCACTCTGCAAAGCACTAGCTCAAGCAGCCAGCCCTGAACTACAAAACAGGCATGGCAATGCAAGGAGAGGGGATCTCCTGTACATGTCTGCAAGCAGAAGCTCCTTTATGGGGCAGTTAAAGCTTGAAGGAGCTTGGTGGCTTCAGTTGCCCATCCGCTTCTTCCATCAGGAGGGTGTGGGATTGCTGCTGCTGCTCCCCTTCACCAGTACAGCTCAATCGCACTACACAGTTCTGGCACAAGGACTGCCCCTGGTCCCTGCATCCCAAAAGCCTCAAGCTGACGTCTCCCAACATTTGACTCTATGTACAAGATGCAAAGTCACAAACACTTTCAGCACCTAAGGACACCCTCCCTGTGATGCAGTTCAACTGCATAAGCTATTTTGAAGTGTTTTTGATGATCATATTCTAAGCCACATCACTTGCCCATCAAAAGTGCTGTGCATATTTAAATCTTGTCACTCAAACTGGTGTACACCAGGATATATTTATTTAGAAATCACAGAAACAGGTGCTCAATAACCTGTTTTGCCAGTGGGATTCCTCTGAACACTGGCCAAGACAGAAAAGTTAGTAGCTGACTTTTTTTAATACCGAGTTCACTAATATACTTGGGCACAAGTTAGCTTGCTCATATATAACTACTACACATATATATATATATATATGTATGTATGTATAGCTTAATTATATTCATGAGCAACTTGCTAGGTGCTTTCCAGCAGGTAAAGTGGTTTTGCCTCAGAAAAACTGACGTGCTGGATGACAAACCAGACAAAGTCCATACTGGCTATCACACCACAAAACTACTTCCACCAGGAAAAATGTGGTCATTGTTATAATTTTACTGAAATGAATTTTCCTGTGTTGATGAAATCAGTACAGTGTTCTCTGATGAGGAATCCATATGGACTGCAGGTAAAGGACACTGCAAAGGCCATTTGTGGGCTGTAACAGATATTGCTGATACCTACAAACATGAGTTGCACCTGAAACTATTGAAACTGGAAAAAATTAGACAACTGATTCTTAACTTTCATATTATTAGTAAATTAAAACATGCCTGTATTTCAGGCAAAGAACTACAATTACTACAAAGAAAAACAGAAAAATGCAGTAAAGAAAAATCTAAACAAAGAAAGCACTAAAATAATGTAATTCAAAGAAGATCAATTTATTTGGGGTGTGTACCTGTGGTTATGGAAGTTTAACAGTGGGCTGAAAGTGTTCTTTCCCACTGTCCTTAATTATAGGTTAGAAAATACTATGCCACTAGCATAACAGGCAGTATTGTATAAATTTATTTATTATACTAAATATCTGTAAATATATTTAAGTAATACTGAAGTTGCATTCAAAGTCTTAAAATCACTTTGGGCACCTGAGATAATTGGCACAATTACAGAAGTATTTTTTAAAGGGAAAGGAATCCAGACATCCACTCAGCACATACCTTCCATTCGCTTCATAACTGTCAGAATCAAAAGTTTCCCATAACTAACTCATATGAAACATCGAGAATAGATACCGTTTTCCTTGGGCTAAAAAAATCTCCAAAATCAACAACTACAAACATGCTGAATCAGAGAAAAAAAACAATAAATATTCTGATATAGCATCACAAATAGTTCCATCAAGTTGAAATGTCTATGGTGCTTTTTGCTGTTGAACAGAGGAGGAGGATCAGTCTGTCAGAAGCTGTGTGCAGTTCCCCAGTCTCACAATGTGAGGAACTCGTCTCTATCATGGTTGCTCTGAGAATATTTACAGACAAGGATTTCTGTTCTGTGCTGTGGCACTGTAGCCTTTGACAAATCTGCTGAGTACCAAGACATCGATAACTTTGCTTGTACTGGTTTGCTTCTGATCTCATCAAACCATCTCCCTCCCGTGTACAGACGTAACCCTAAAGATACACAAGTGTATCAAGTCTCAAAAAATTACAGAACATTTCCCAGAAGATTTTAATCTAAAATACAAAATGCTCAATGTATATATCAATATCTCAACCATTTTTCAAAATATTTTATTGTGAAAATGCAATATGAGATCTTGGTTTTGATTCAACTACTGCAAGTGAATGAGGGACAAGTTCAAAAGCACAGAATACCCCTACATAAAATATGATTTTAGAGGAAAGGGAAAGAGGGAGGGAGAGGAAAACAAACAACTGAAAAAAGCCAGCTTGCCCAGCTACATAAAAGATGACCTGGCAGATCTTGATGATCACATAGTCAACAGAATCCTGTAAGGATACCTGATTGCCTGCAGTTTGGTGAAGTTTAAGGACTTTGAGTGTAATTTCTCAATATTTACTTTGTTGCCAATTTCATTTCCTCTTCAAAGGGCAAAAGGTTTACTATGTTCTGGTTCAACAAAGCGTTACAAATGTAGGCTTTACTGAACCTACACCTACACATTCATTTCCTTTTGGGAATAGCATTAGAATGCTCCAGGTTTTGCAGATTCACATATTTACCAAGCTGAATACAATCCACCAGAAACAAGCACACAAAGGATGGAAAGAGGCATAAAATATTAATATGATTAGTTTAATTTTGTTATTGAAATTGAGCGTGGTCTAATCGCACACAGCAAATATCCTGGGTACTCATTCTTCAATTAAAAAAAAAAAAGATACAAAAAGAGAGACACTCCTTACACCCCCTACCAACAGACATGAGCAGATCTTCCTCACCTCCTTTCAGTGAGCTGTTATCTATTTACTGCCCTTTGGTGAAACACATAAAACCTTCACCTGATGTAAAGAACTCTACTTTGGGCATGTTTGGTTACCCTCCACATTCACTGGATTAAAGAGTAAAACAAAATTACTCAGTAAGCCAAATATCACAGCAACTAGCTCAAGAAATAAATACGACTAAGTACATAACCAAGATTTCAGATGCCTCTTTCCTTTAACTGAGCAGTGGACTATTTTAAAAATTATTTTCACTGAACATTTAACTTAAAACTATTATAAAAAAGGACAAGAAAGAGATTCCAAAGATAAAACTCTTCATGTGTTTTATATTACACATTTGAAATAAATACATAATTTGGCCCACAGTCAATAAAATATAGGCTTAATTTTGAGACAAAATTATTGTAGGAAAATAATTTTACAATGTCTAAGTCAACAGCTTGATGAATCATTTGTTTTAGGATTCTGTATTTATTTTGTTTTCACATTAACAGCTCTTTCAAGAATATTTTAATTTTGCTACCTATACATCATAGAAAAAGTATTAAAGAAAACTTACTGCAATTTCTGCTCCAGAAAACTAGTACAAAAAGTTTCTCACTATTAGTCTTTAAACACCTAAATGTTCAAGGTTACACTCTGATCTGTTAGAAAGGCCAGGGTTATAAATTTTTTTCAGTACATTTAAAGACGTGTCAGATAATTTGAAAATACAGTGCAAAAGCCCACTATCTCAGTATTACTTCTGAATTTCCTTTTCAGGTTAAAGGAAAATCAATCATTTGCAAAAACATATGGAGACGTTATAGTTAAGACTGGATTGCATTTTTAATTCTAACTGGTTCACCTTCACTTTGACTTTATTGAATAAATAAGTCTAATTTCAACATCTCACAACACTTCATTGAACAAGTGTTTAACAGAGCTCACAGCAAATATCAAGACACAGAACAACTTAATATATTGCTTTCCATTTGAAGGTTCCAAAATGTCAATAATTTGACTTCATAACTTCCCTCTGAAGAAGGTAACTTTATTTTAATTTTATTAACAGAGAATTTGAGTAAGAAATAATAAATCCACCTGGTAAAGTACTGAATAAAGCCAAGATTCCAAGTATTCTGTTCCATACTGCAGCTACTACAATGCTGAATGTTTATTCAGTGTTCTGCCGTTTTGCTTTTATTTTTTGGTACAGTTGTAATGAGGTGTCATTTATTAATAGTTTCTGTTAAAAAATTCCTAGTAAGCCACAGAGATCAACTCCAGCTACTAGAAACTGACAACAGGGTATAAATATTAACAGAAAGAAGTTAGCCAAACTCCACCACAAAAAGAATTCTACAGGAACATCAGCTTCATTAGATTATTTCAGATCTTCAGAGCCAGCCCAGGAAGATGCTCCCTGTACATTGAATGCAATTCTCTTCTATTCTCACAGAAAACACAAAAACCTTCTTTCCACCCAATACTTTCAATACTCAACACTTTCAAAGCTATTACTTAGTTTTTAGAATTCAACCAAAGAATAATACTAAGAATAATACTAAACCTGCTCCACCATGGTTTATAGATGCCTGCTTCTCCTCCATACTTCCCACATCATCATGTTGTGCTTTCAGGCAGCACCTTCAGGGGAAAACACCCCAAGTCAAAGCAGTAGGTAGCAGGAGACAGGAGCCATGAAATAGTGGAAGCAATATCTAGTGCTTAATTAATAGTCTGAGCCTATCATTTTTTCTCGTATTTTTTTCTGAAAGTAAGAGCTAGAACAGATTTGCTCCAGACCACTGACAGAAAAAGACTTCCTATTTAATCATTCATCCAGCAGTTAAAAAAATATTTAAAAATCACAATTACACTGTTACTACATAAAGGCCAAAACCAAGCAATACATCCAGTTGACTTGTTATCTTTAGTTATGAAAATAACCACTGAACTTGAACCACTCACCTTTGACACACTGTTAAAAGGATCCAGGTAGTGAAAGGCAGGACTCTCCAACGGTTATTAACACCACCGCCTGAAACAACAAACACATATTTTTAGTTCTAGCACTAAACTTAGAACACTTCCAACTAGGTAATTTAGCTTTCATGCTATCAAAACCTTCTATGAGATGCTGAAGAGCAGGCAGAATGGCTTAAACTTGATCTACCTGTTTAGCATAAACAGACCCCATCCTCATATTTAATGTCTCTCAATGAATACAAGGTCATTTTAGCCACAAACAATCCAAACCAGGTACAAGTTAAGCCTCCATAATACAGAGAAAAATCAGTCAAGAAACAGATTGAAAAATTCAGCTTAGTTTTAAAAAGATCCTATTTTACAAAGCACCATTATTTACTGTTTCTTTCATTCTTGTATTGGTCAGTTTAACTTGACTGTACTTTCTAAGAAAAAGGAAACGTTTCTGCATGTGGAAAAGAGGTACAGCAACAAAAGCACAGCCGGGAGTTTTGTAGGGCAGTGAAGTATTTCCATCCAGAACGCACTCACACACAAACAGATGTGCAATTCAGCTGCATTATTACCACACGTGGCTTGGAGCCTTCTGACACAAGAGATGGTGACCCAACAAAAGAGCTCTGACAGAGGTGGTGAAGCTGGTCATAGGAAATGCTTCAGAGAAATTCCAGCTGGATGTAAAGAAGGCACAAGGGTGGCTAAGCACAGCCACATACCCTCTGAGAAGTGATGGGGCTGCTTCCTGGGAAAATCTCAAATTCTACTCAACAGGGCCCCAGGTGCAGCCTCAGCCCTGACAGGACCTGGATGGCACAAGCCTCCAGAGGTCCCTCCTGGCCTCCATTGTTCTGCTAAGTATTTGTAGCCACAAAAGTAACTGCTCAGAATAGAGGGCAGAGTATTTAAACACTTGTTTCTGTTTTTTAATGACCCTTCTAACTCCATAGGACTTCTGATAAATTCAGGCAGTGTAAACACATTAAAATCCAATTCAAAAAGAAGAAAAAAATTTTCAGCAACTTCTTGTGTTGCAGTCTCTACCTCATAAGAATAATGTGTTAAAACTCCTACACAACGCCAGACCACTCATGCACAAATGTTTCTGTTCAAAGTCTTTTCTGAACAGATTCCAACCAGTTGGAACTCTACAAAAGTATCCTAGGAAGAAATTAATTTTGAAGGAGCAAGTCAGCCAGTGATCCTGTGCATGATAACAAAGTGAAGGGAGAATAAAAAGTATTGACAAAGGTATTATAAATACCTCACACAAATGCTTCAAAGTGAAATTTACTCTCACATTCATTAATAGGTGGAGTAACAGAACTACTCAAGTCAGTTTGACAAACATCTACGCCTGAACATATTGCTAAGTGGTAAAGAACAAGAGACTTCCTGACCCTCAGCTCCTGGAAGCTCACCCCTTGCTCCCCAGCAGCTGCAAGGGGAGACAAACTGTTGCCAGCCCTCCTGAAAAAACACACAAGTTTAAAAAATTAAATAAATAATGGAGGATGGCAAATCATGAGGAAATGTTATTCCGACAGAAGAGCCTCTTGATCCAGTTCATCACCTGAATGAAGATTTGCCTGTGACAGCAGAAAGCAGACAGGATTGGAGGGTGACCAATCCCTTCACCTCTGCCCAGTGGTGGCTGAAATACCTGCTGCCCCACCCGGGGTTTTCAGCTTTCTGCAGACACAGACCACAGGCAACAACACTTTGCTATATCCATTTTTCTAACCAATTATAGACCTTAACTGTGTTCCCACTGAAAACTGCTCTGTTGAAATTGTAGGACAGATATAAAGTAAATGGGAGAGATACTTTAATAAATGAAGCAACATTAAAACCCTGAGGCAGAGCAGATCTATCTTCCTGCTAGCTGAGTGTTTTGTAGTATGTGTTTTTCTCCTGTCAATAATACAAGGACATTTTTAATATTAAGAGGTAAAAGTGAGAAAATAAAAGTTTCCTCATTTTTTTGGTGCAAGATCTTCTGAATAGTACTATCTTTCCTTGTCCTACCTCACAAATCATCTATTGCCCATTACCATCTATCACTGAAGTGCTGTGTCAAGCCTCTGATTTTGTTTGAGGTTTTTTTTTGTTTGTACCTTAAAGAAAAACACAATACCTCTCTCAATTACTGCTTCCACCTTTACAAATGCACACTTGCACATAGAATATGTGTTTGAAAGTGAACTGAAAAACAGTACTGTTCATCATGAATGCCTGAAAAACTAGCCCTGTATTTATTAATTAAACGAAGAAGTACAGTTGGGAAAAGAAAGAGTCCAAATTTCATCTAAACGCATAAGAAAAGAATGAGTCGTGTTTATCTCAACATAACAACCCTAACTTCCTTCTGTAGAGCAAGAATGGTTTTATTTTGGCAGCTCAATTAACGCACATTGAAAGTAGCTTGGAATGCTAATGGTGATAGCGCAAATAGTCAAAGGAAGAAAATGCACAAAAACCCATCATTCCTAACAAAACTTTGATTGAAATAAAACTCTGTTAATCTAACAGACACACAAGCACAAGATGCAGACTGGTCTCTCTCCTCCTTGGGTTCAATCCTGTTGCATTGTGACCCCATTTTCTATTTTTCTCATGATAAAAATCTTCACTTAGCTTTGGAAGAGCCAGAGGACGTTTTCTGCTACGAGTCACACTAACAGTCACTTTCCCAGAGGAGTAGCCAATTTCCATCACACACCCCCATAGTCCAAAGTTTTGCCCAAGATTTGCCAAGTAACACAAACCCAGGATGGAAACCCAGACCTCAAATATTTCACTTATATTTAAAATGTGTTCCTTGAAACAATCTTTCAGTTACAGAAGTTCAGGACGTTTCTTCTCAAAGGTCAATAAATTGTAACAGAAGTTAGGGGTTGGAACTACCTGCCCCCAGGCAGAGATTGCACCACACATGGAGTTTTCTGGTTCTCCTGCTATGTCCTACCAACCATGACTACAGAGAAATATTTGATAGCACAACCATTCTGGGGAATTAATTGTTAAACTTTGAGAGTACAAAATTATCTCCAACCACCTTCAAAAGCCTTGCAGCACACAGGACTTAGTGTTCACCCAAAAGACAAACTGGTGCAACATTGGAAAACTTCGGAAATCACGTCAACGTTTTTTGGAAGGCAGCAAAGCAAAAGCAGGCACAGAGGTGGGCAGCCTCGTGCCATGGTATCGCCAGTGCCCATAACTACTGTACCATTTAGCATGATGTCCATTTGCCACACCTCACTCGGTGCATCTACTACCGAAGTAATGTCAGCCCTGCTGCAGCTAATATAATAAGCACCTTATTATAGAGGTTACTACCTCACAGAATAAATTAGTGGTCTTGTAATGGCTACATTACAAGTAACATCCACAGTTATTAACCACCTCTTCTTTCACTAATAGCTCTAATGTGCCCCATTTTCTTTATCTCCATGGCTAAAGCCCAGATTCAGCCTTACAGCAACAATTTCGATGACAATTCTCTCAGGCTCTCTTCCCAATACCCAACCACCCCCTATTTAAATTCTGACATGAAATAGCTAAAATAATCTCTTTGATACTTAATATGCTAATACACAAGAATGATCTGACCATAAACCTGTACTGCACAGAGTGGGAATTTTAACTCCAATTGACATACTACTGGTGACCTTCTGGGGAGCAAATGAAAAACATCACATTAATACAAATTCTCCTGTGGAGAAGATCAAGTTGGCAATCTGCCAGTTCATTACACCATCTAGTTTCACTCCAACATTAAATATTGCCTTCCTTTGTAATTGACTAAAATACACTGGAGCAATTGCAGGTAACCACTTTGGGCTATTAAAGTATTCCATTAAGACTTCTCCATTAGGCAGATATTTCAAAAGAAGTTACATTAAAATAGGTTATGTTCAAAATATTTTAACTACGCAGACAATTGGGCAAGCACAATCCAGTTCCATGGAGGAGCAGACAGATCAGCATAAGCACTCAAAACCTCAATGCCTGAATTTGCTTAAAAGGAAAAGAAACCCGACAAGTTTTTCAATACTCTAGTATATGCTTAGTATTTTAAACCTCCTATATATTAGCAGAGTCTCCTATAGTTGATTCATATAGATACTCTCAAAACTCACTTAATATTACCTCCTTCTACAGCTAAGAAAATGGTTCTGTTAAAATAGTAATACACTTTCAGAGTCAGTATGAAACAGGGAGGAAAAAAAGGAAAACTGGATTTACCTCACATTTAAGGTTTCAAAAAGGCAGCAAATTACAATGCTGCATTATAATATGTACAACATTTTAAAAACACACAAAAAAATTAAAATCCTTTCATACTATATAGTCTATACAACTAAGCTTTTCTTCTCTTAAGATTGTGGTTCCCTAACAGCGAGGAAGCAAGTGAAATGAGCCGCAAGAATAGGTTCACTGCCTTGCATGCAGAAAAGACTGTCAGATACTTAAAACACTGGGAAAGATTTGAGCTTGTAAGTCAGCTATAAAAATGGAACTAGTCCTTGAAGCAAAGACAAATTTCTGTGTTTAAATGGGCTTTTTTAAGCAGTCCAGGTTTGGAGCCATCACCAGAGGCTGTACAGGTTACCCTAAGAAAGTCATGTCTCTACTGAACAGCACACAGGTAGGAGGTTGTGCATCTTCTCTGTGCTCCTGTCTGATTGCAAGAGCTATTGTGCACCTCTAGCCATGCTGTCTGTATCAAAGAGGAAGCAGTTAGACCTGTATCATTGGTCCTTCAAACAACTTTTTTCTTTTTTTTTTTTTAAACCCTAATACTGATAACAAATTAGTACCTATACTCATTGTAATATGCAATTTTTTAAATTCCTGGATTAAGCAGAATTTTCCATCTTGATACTTGCTGATATTGATCTAGTTCTTATTTGATTATGCTAAGCTGCAAACTTCCATGGCAGCCCCTGTATAAGAAAAGGAAAAAAAAAAACCCCATAAAACACAGTGAAAAAGCATGAATGGGTGGCCAGAAAGGTTCCCCGACAAGAAGGCTACGAACTCTTTGACATGCAATATTGCAGTCTCAAAACCAAAATCAAATAACCCCCATGACCAAAACCCCACACATCTGTTGTACAGACCGATAATCAAGCATCAAAATAAGTGCCAGCTGTGACCAGTCACTCTGCAAAGCCAAAGGAAGCTCACGACAAAGGTGCTGTGCCACCATCACAGCTCCAGGTTTTCTAAGCATTCCTATTCAAGAACTATCAGCTAAAGGTGAAGTATTCAAACTCCATTTTATATCAATTCCCCTATTTTTTCTTCTTTATTTGCAATAAGGAAATGGAGTTCACAACTTTTCTCATTTTCTTTCTTTCTTAAAGGTTTACATGCTGGCTCTGTAAGTATATGGATAATTATCCCTAAAGCCCACAAAAGAGAAACAACGAAGGTCTTGATTCATGCTTAGGACAGCTCTATCCACTTCAAGAACCCTTACAAATGTATGCCAAAAGGCCTGCATTACCAATTATAACTGCCAATAGATAAGCAGAAACCGAACTGTACTTACCAAGGCTGTTCTCAAATTTTGTCTCACAGTATCTCTAAGGAAAGGAAAGGATTAGACTTCAGCCTTGGGTAATACTTCATTAAGTGAGCTTCTCGGGCCATAGTTTGAGCATGAGATAATTATTTTGGTTTCCTTAACAGGATGCTTTATTATTCAAATTACAGATACAATTTTTAGAAACATCTTACCATCTATAGTAGTAAGAATTTCATAAACAAGTGCTTTGCACATACAGTTTAATAAGTGGTTCCATTTGAGCTTCCACCTTTTTCTGATCAATAATTTAATGTTTTGTTTGTAAAAACTGTACAACGACAGTCTTTTCCATTAAATATAAAATCAGCTCAGAATCTTTGAGGATGACCTCAGTGGTTAGAAACTTACCAGCCCCAAGCAGCTCCTTCACAAATCTATTTTTCCTACTGCATCTTTATGTAAAACATTTTAATGGCAAAGACATATACGACCCACTGAATCATGCCAGTTCTTCCACACCTCTCTACTAGAGTCAGAGCTTTTAATTCAATACTTGTGGATACTCTTTATAGTAATCTAGTAATCTGCACATGTAGATTACTGAAAATTAACACACCCACTGGAAAAAGACATTCACAGGTGCCTTTTGGAGAACTGAAAACCACATATTCTGATAAATTAGCTATCACAGAAGGATGCAACATTAACTCAGAAAAACACTACGCAGAGACAACTGGTTACACTCATGGCTAAGATGACTAACATTTAAAACAAGCACATAAATCTCACAGTTACACATCTTGAGAAGATTGCTTTGGGGTGAGATGTAACCGAAAATGGACTGCACCAGGGGCTACAGAGAGTCAAGTAAGGCAGACATAGCCTTCTGGAAATTCAAAGTTAAAGGCCAACTGAAATCCTTATTAGAGTTTGTGTTCTGGTAAATTATTCATTCTTTCTTAGTCTGAAGAAAATTTTTCCTATGTGTACATTCAACACAGCACTGTCTGAATTTAAAACAATATTGCCACTACTGTCTTGGTGCTAAAATACATGGCAACAGTGATTTTAAGAGCAAGAGGTCAAGGTCAGTGTTTCTTTGAAGCCACCAGGCAGATACCGAGAACTAGAGGAAATGCACAGAGCAGATTGTGACTGAGGTCTTCAAGGAAACCACTGTCATAAACTTCTTGATAACTCAGACTACAAGATGGCAAGTGGATGATTTACGCTGACAGAACAAGGCTTGGTTTGGGCACTCCCCAGCAAAAGCTGCCACCACCAAGAGCTGCTGCCATCACCAAGAGCTGCAGCCATCGCTCCCCACACCTGAACCTGTTTGCTGAGGGTGTCTGGGTTTTACTCTTCCTCCAGATGCTCAGCCACCAGGTATAAGGATGTTTGAGGCATTACTGTCCAAGTAGAGTATCTGACACTGAAGATTTTGCAACCCCTGCCCTATTCTGTTTAGGCAAACTGCATCTGATGTACTGTCAGCATGAATGAGCCACTGGACTTGGACAGGAGAGCAGAAAAAAGTCCAGGCATCCTGGCCTTCAGGTGAAGAAATCTGTAAGGACTTCAGCTGAGGGAGCAATTTGAACAAACCCCTCTAAACCACCACCATTAGTAAGAGCAGAGATCTACTGTTTACTGAAACTCAGTATTTCATTTACAATGCCAAAAAACCACAGGGCTGAAGAACTCACATAAACAGACACTAAACTAGAATGCAATAGTAAAATTGAGGCGGGGGGAGACCACTCAACACCAAATCCCTTACTGACACCAGAATAGGCTCAAATAATATCTGGTGTTAGTAGCCAGTAATGCACTGATGAAAATTATCTTCCTTGGGAGGAATAAGATATTTTTGTCGCAGTCTATCTGTATAGCAAAGGCTGTGAAAAACTGGTATTTCAGATTTAAAGTTTTTCTGAGTCTCCTCTGATGATGCAACTGACAAAAACCAAGGTTCAAGTTGCAACAACCTGCATAAGGTCTAGAGGGTCACATCTAAGAACTAAAGAGAAGTGGAAGACAAACACATGGAAGTCTGAAGAGGTTTTGCCACTTACACAACTTGGTAGGTGGTATAGAGACCATCCTGTTTGAACATGGCAGAACAGCAGTCCCCAAAATCGCCACCTTCAATGTGCAGGACAAAGATCTGTAGATCCATGTTTCCTTTTGGAAATAACGGCTGAGGTGCTAGGATTGCTACTTCCCAAGAACACAGTCCTCCAAAAAACCTGTTTTCTCTTCCAAGTTAACCATCAGAAAAGCAGTTGAAGCAGCTTTTGCCAGAACTACACAGAAACTTTGCTTTAGATTGGCAACAAGAGTTAACACAGCTTTGGTTCCATCACAGTACACAGCAGCTCTAGCTGCAGGCTCTGCTGCTACTGGTATTTGGAAGATAACTAGGTATTCCAGAATCTCATCATAGCCAAATAAAATTTGGCAACAGCCTACCTTCTGAGGTTTTTAGCACAATTTTGTCCCTTTCATGTCTTGTACACATTTGATGGTGTCTTATTCTACTCATTTTAATCACACCAATTCAGTGGCAGACGACGAATGAAAATGCAATAGGAACACTGCAGGCCTTATAACAATAGTCAAAACAAAGATTTCCTATAGCAGCTGTCAAATTAATGACATCTCCAAAGCTATCTAAATACAGTATCTAGGCAGAAGTCCAATTATGTCAATTCTGTCTGAATACCCCAAAACAGAGTCCTACTGGGGTTAGAAGTGGAAATAATTTTAAGCGCAGATTAGCTACATAAGCAGCTCCACTCTTGAAACCAGAACAAGGGAACAAAAACCTAAAGGCATGACATTTATCTGGATGCAAAGGAGAGGGGAAAAACAACTGTCAGACATCTGGCAAAAGGTCAAAGCCAATTACCTTGTCCAAATTTGCCCCCCAAGATAATAGCTTCCAGGTCCACATCTTTGAAGAAAGACATATTGACTCAAGTAATTACAAAGACTTCTGCTTACCTCTACATCCTCAACTACCATTTTTTGTTTTCCCAAAACGTATTTTTCCCAACAAAACATTAACAGCAGTAGTAGAACATGCCAACTTCCCAGAAGCACAAAATAAATTTATCTGAAGTCTACATAAAAGAAAATAATATTCTCCCTCATTTAGACAAATGGTATTCATTGACAAATGGTAATTTAAGAGTATGATTTCTTGCTGCTTTCCTTAAATCATTTTAACTGCTGATTTCCCTTTTTCCTTGGAAGTATCTGTGTTACTGCTTAATTATGTGGCAAATTCAGTTTGCTGAACCCTGCAACAGGATTCTTTTTATCTGTTGTTTTAAAATAGATAAGGATCAAGGAGAAAAGGAAACAGTATTTTAATTCAACAAAGAAAAAATACAAGGAATCTTTTTTCTTTCTTTGCAGACATACTAAAATATAACTTTACCAGTTTTTTAAATCTGTTTTTGAAACTATTCAAGAGACTGCTATGAAACTAAAGAAACAAATTGCACGTGCCAAATAACTGGATACATTCTACCTAGAAACCCTTATTACTATAATGAATAGATAAATAAACATTTAAATATAAGTAAATGATGATCAAAAATAGCAGACTGGTTTATGCAAAGTTTCTAAGCCTGATCTGTCCAGAAGACTTTCAATGATAGGGATATAACTCACTTTATATATATTGCAAGTGCTTCTGGGATCAAGACAATATAAAATGCAGGAGAGAGTAAAGCATTCATTATTAATGTAGCTATATTTAGGACTGCATATTCCAAGCCTGTGCTTCTTACACCAAGACTCACACAATTAGAGATGGGTATTTTTTGTTTCTATTTGATTGGTTTCTTCCTGAATACAGTCATTAGTGATACTCAGAAAAGTCTGAAAACACGAAGTTTTCTTGGTCAAAATCTGGTACATTCTAGATTATAGAGATAATTCAAAAAGAAATTCAAAGAAATACGTAATATGCAAATGCAGGGTTGCACTCCAGAACTCGAGATAGCCTTAATTCAAAAGCAATGCCAATGAAGAGCAGTTATCATTTTCTTAGGGCACTTAGTCTCAAAATCCTTTTCAGAAGCATTCACAGACATCTCTTTGCAAGGCAGCAATTTTGGATATTACCGGTCTGGACCAAATTCAAGTCAGTAACCCACATGTTTTCTGCTGTTAAAGCATAACAGAGAATATCAGACAATAATTTCAACTAAACTTCTAAACTAATAACTTTAATGTATTTACTTACAATATACAGTTAATATACTGAAAATATGCGGTTAATTGAAAATATCTTCCAAGTGAATCACGCAGTGATGGTCTCTCAGAACCATTTTGACAAAGCCTAGAATGAAATTCTTCAGCTACAATTTTTCCTTTTTTTTTTAAGTTTAAGGATATATTCAATAAATCTCTTTGTTTCCAGTTTTATACGAGATTTAATTTTTGCATTTGCTC
This sequence comes from Pomatostomus ruficeps, assembly GCA_013400735.1. NCBI lineage: Eukaryota > Metazoa > Chordata > Aves > Passeriformes > Timaliidae > Pomatostomus > Pomatostomus ruficeps. The sequence continues at coordinate 65,663 of VYZT01051659.1, read as the reverse complement.
TCTGCAACAAACTGAGCACAGTACCATGAATCTTTCTTCATGTCACACAGGCACTGCAAATCCAATCAAATCCAATTACTACTCCATTAGGTCTCATTTAAATCCCATACGGTATGACAATAAACTGAATGAAATGAGAATCAGCACATTTTTCAACCATCTTTACAGTATGACAGAGATGGCAATCACAGTTTAATAACATTTCATTTACAAGAAAGAAAATTCAGAGCTACCTTTCTCTGCCAGGCATTTCAGAAAGACTTGGGAAATGCCTCTTCTTCCCACCATCCCTTGAAGAAGCCACTTGCTATGTCATAGTTCTGAAACAACTTTTCCTTCTGTTTGTGGTGTAGAAGTTTGTCCCAGCCCCCATACTCAAAATGTATGTAAACCATAACAACAACCACCAGGTGAATTCAACATTTACTCTAATGGTGTCCAATGGTGTTCTTATTTTCTTGCTTGTTAGGAGTTGTTTTATTTTATTTGTTTGTTGGTTTTTTTAGGATTTCCTGGGTAAGGAACTGTTGCGGTGTGCTCTGGCCAGTTTCGGTCTATCTCATGGCCAGGCTCTGCTATGTACCCTCCCCCTCTCAGTATCGGTTCCCCACCCCATGGAGGGCTCTGTATTGTGTAATCCTATACAAAGCCCGCCAAATTCAAACCCCGCAGTGCTCCCCTATTGGATGTTGTACCCTCCCCCTGCCCCCACATGTCGGTATTTACGTATCTGTAACACACGGTGCCAGTGCTTCCCCGGCACAACCCTGGTGCCAAATAAACCACCTGGGAAGCCCCTCCGCTCATCTCTCCTTCTTCGGTGCGCCTGGAACATCGGTGGGTTGGGTGAAACCTTGCAGGAACTTCACCAGCCCACCTGTGCCTTGGACCATCCCAGACAGCCCCTGAAACTGCGGATGGACGCTCGGTGCCCCCACAGAACACACCAAGGAAGCAAGGAACCTTTTGACACAGGGTTACATCAGACTGGAATACAGGGAGGGGAGATCAAAACAAAACCTCACCAATCTAACGGGTACTGAAAAGATGATGAAATGTTTAAAAATAAGCTCTTATCCTATCTGAATTTTAAAAACTACCATTGCTAAATATTTCAAAGTAAACTTAGACAACTTTCAGAAGTTCTGAATACTTCACGACTTCAGTGAGGTTTATTTACAAATATATAATAATCATGTGTCCCTCTCTTCATACAGTATTTCCCAAGCTCATCCAAGTACCAAAACCCAAATGTTTATAGATATCCTGGTCTGTCCTTATGGAACAAAAAACTCAAAGGAAACTCAAAGAAAACAAAAAATTCCACATTTGCAGTAGGCAGTCACAACCATCAAAGCTTTCTCTGAAGGGTAGACAAGAGCCTTGTTGAATAGCTCTTTCTCAATAGCTAACCTGACTAAATCATCTTCCTCATGTAGGCTGGAAATCAAAATGTCATGATGCCATTTAAACACATGATCTGTTGTTAAAAGCCAAGAAAACATGCTGTCCGCTTTCAAAACACATGTGCCAAACACTTTGTTTCTAGTACAGAAAGGCTCAAAATTTCAAGAACAGACTTTTAAATATTTCAGTCATTTCATTAAACAATTCTAGTTATAGTTTTACTAAATTTTGTCCTTTACATGCCTCCTGACAACCTGAAAACTGATAAATTCCAGACTGAGAGAGAGAGAGAGAGGATGCTGATGGGGGGAGGGAGGGTAATTAAGTAATTTCAAGGTTTGTACTCCAATTCCACAATTAAAATTGGAAGATCTGGGCCCGAGCTTTCTTGGTGCAGGGAAGATTAAAAGACAATAACATACGATTTGGGTTTGTTGCTTTTTTTTCCTTTCTGCGACAAAAGGAAACAAAAGGCGGAGGCATTTTTCCATGCATATGACTCAATCACATGGGCTTTCCTGGTGTATTCTCATAGGGTTTGCTGCACACACTTTAAAATGTCTTTACTGACCTGAAGGAACAGAAGCTTCACTAAGAGATATGAAGACATGGGCTTCATGATCCGAATGTCTTTGCATAAAAATGAAGCTAAGAGTATCACCTCTGAGTTTTTTAAAACTAATAAAGATCTGAAAACACTAAATTGTACTTGTATACTTAAATAATTTTGAAAATTCTGGTTGACTTTTAAGGAGGCAGAACAATTTCCTCTCCTTTCTGCATGATTTTAATTATATTTGTTTTCTTTGTAATTTACTATTCCTTTCAGTAGGCTATGATGTCAAATATGGATCCCATAACATGAACAAATCCTTTAGGGAAGTTACATGTCTCAAACTGCAAAAGAGCACAAACATCCCACATGCGTCAGACCACAAAGTCTATTGCCATGAGGCCTAAGAGCAACAGTCTCAAAAACTCACTGTTAATTCTAAAGTATACACACAATTTTTCTTAAAGGAAAAAAATAGTTATAGCAACCTTTCATTTAAATCGGTAATATCACAGATGCCACAAGTGCTTTCTTCTTGACATATAAATATATAGTAGCAGTTCCCAGCAAAAATTAAGTATTTTCAACACTAGAACCTACATACAGGTTCTAGTGAACATATCAGGTGCTCAAATGATAGCTACTGTATTTTTAGAAGCATTAGGTACCTTAAGAAAGCAGTACAACAAGCTTCATGTTCTTAGCAAATTTGAGATATGGTGGCAAACAAAAAAAGTCTTAAAAAAAAAATGTCAGCCCAGGAACAGACATCTTGTGTGAACAGGATTCAAAAGTTTGGTGATGCTCCAAGAATCAGAAATAAACCTACCATAACAAAACCATATCAAGGATAAAAAGCATGATGAATCATCTAGCACTTGTTCTGACCCCATAAATGGGATACAGCACTCATTCATTCATTCCCTTGCCAAAAAAAAATTATTCTCACCTTACATTTTACCAGCTTGTAGTAACTTTACATGTGCAAACTTCCTTCAACCAGAATTCTTTTCTTTATGTTTCCTGCTGATGACAGTCATTAATGAGCTCAAGAAGGGTCAATCAATATTCAACATTTTAAAAAATACCTGAAACAAAGCAACCTGGGGCAATTTATTTTTATTAAAGACTTATTACTGTCTTACTTTGTGAGATACTAAGCAAACAGAGGACAGAAAAAAGAGTAGCCCTCCAGAGGACATACCAGCCAAAATCTCTAGCATGGGTTTTTATGCCTATTACTTACCAGTAACAAAATTTTGAAGTAGATAGTGCCACACTTATAAATTGTAAGGATAAATGTTACACACTTTGCTTAGCTTGTGTTTCAGAAGCCAGTTTTAGCTTTTCTACCTAAGAAAACTGGCTGGCTTCACCACAGAAACATGACTTCTCTTTTATGCAGGACATTACCTGATGGGAGCTTCAAATGAGCACTCTGGGTCTGAGAGCCAAACTCAAAACTGTCACAGGGTAAAAATGCCTCTTGTTTGACTAAAGTTTGAAGGAAGAATCAACTCAAAGGAGGGTGGTATTGTTTCTTTGTCCAGCTTTTCAATGCACCCACAGGCAAAAAACCTTCTTTTTTCCTATCAATGCTCTTCTTGCAGCAGAGAGGCAGGAGGACTGCATGGACCTGCTACTTGAAGACAGCTTAAAGTTATTGGCACAGGTTAATCAGTTGAACCTATAATTTCAAATTAAAGAATGAGCCATTAGACTAATACACACACATCCACAAACTCTGAATGGCATTTTGTGCACCTACACAAAAGCTTTACCGAAAAAGGGAATGAGATCATGGGGTCCTCAAAAATCAGAATCAGAAGACTTCTGTGATTCTCAGTAGAGCAGGATTTCCCCCTCAACTCTAATGACTGACTCAGGCTAATTACCACCAAATGTTATAAAACCATTCTTCACTAAAAAATAATCCAACCCAAAACAAAACAAAAAAAGTCAACCACACACACCTACGATTTCAAGGAAGAGAAGAGGAAGAGAAGAGGAAGAGAAGAGGAAGAGAAGAGGAAGAGAAGAGGAAGAGAAGAGGAAGAGAAGAGGAAGAGAAGAGGAAGAGAAGAGGAAGAGAAGAGGAAGAGAAGAGGAGTATGTGTAAACTGATGGCCTAAGGGCAGCAAGAGTTCTCCTTCAGGTCTACAGAGCTTCTCCAAACAGTACCAACATGTAAACAAGAGTACAAATCTCCTAGGGATATATTTTGATTGCTAAAGCATGCTATCACATCTTCCTTAGTGCCATTACCTGCAATAACTACCAAGCAATAAAACTTGGATTTTTATTTCAGAATTGCTCTTTGCTGGTGTTTTCAAAACAAGAGCGTGGACAGCAGATGAAGTCTTTTAGTAAGCGGCTGTAAAGATAACTCACATGAGAAGGTCAAGCAGTGCAAAAGCAGAGGAAGAAACAAGACAAGAACAGCCAATATGTCAGAGGAATATTGAAAGAGATGCAGAAAGGTTTTAAGCAATTAGCAATTCCCTTCACAGATAGGGAAGGAAAAACACACACAGAAGAGGTGTACAGAGTTTAGCTTTACTTAAACTGATGACAAGCAACCACCAATTCCAATTATTACAGCATTCAGAACAATTTGATAGAAAATAAGGGTTGGCTGGTAATAGCCTTGGAACAAACATCATTTTTGATACACTGAAATTTTAGAGTTAATATATTTAAGAAAATTATACACAATAAAGGAAACACATATCATCTGCAATGAGTGTCATACCAAAAGAGCTCAGGTTTTAGCTAGGGTTTTGTACTTGACAGGTTAAACTAATCCTGAAAGATAAAACAAAATGCTAACAAATTCAAGTCAGTCTTTCAGAAAGGGAAGAACTGGGGACATGTTTGTTGCCAATTCTGATCCAAGTCAGAAACACGTGATGAAAAGGTTCAGCATCCAGGGATTCTTCAAATGGCTGACTACATGCTCCATTTTGTGGTTTTTTTCCCAAGAATTTCTTACGTAGGTTTCTTTACAGATATACACAGAATTTCTAGAAAAGTTGGAAGAAGAGTTTTGAAACAAATGTATGAAGAAAGAGGACTAACATTCAAGTATACCAATATCCCTCTTAAACCATTTCAAAACCAGTTTCTATATAGATGGCAATTTGAGAAGTGTATTGCCATTCTCACACAAACCCTTATGTTTCAAAATTGTTTGTGCATAAAGCAGGTAAAGCTAAAAACTCTAAAATGTCTTTTATTTCATTCCTACCAAAACACACAGGAATTGCATTTCAGAAATGCCAAATTCTTGATTTCAAATAAACATTACATTGAATACATACTTGGTGCTACATATGGTGTCACAGAATTTCAAAAGAAAAAAAAAAAAATTATTACTATTGTGGAGATCTCTATACTCCATAAGTCTTTAAGCGGAATACAGATATGAACTAAGATTTTGTATTTAAAAAAGAAGTTTGCTTAAATTATTAAAAAAAAAATCCATTCTCTCAGAAAGAAGAAGATAATTTGAAAACATATCATACACCAAGGAAAAAAAACCAACAAAACACAACAAAAAATTCAGAAAGAAAGGATATAGCCTTCTCCTCCTTGAAAACTCCATGAATTTTCCAATAGTTGCCCACTGTAGTCAACAAAAGAACATGCTCTCAGCATCAGGAACCCTCCAGGCTGTGTCTGTTCAGGCTCCTGACTGCAACCTCTAACCAGGGAGAGCCGTCCCAAGGGCCGGAGGAGGACGGCACACACACAGATCCCAAGTGCAGCTCCTGGCCCTCCTGCTGCCACTGGCAAGAACCACAGCTTCCTGCTTCTCAACTCATCAGGACACCCAGCCTCATCAAACTGATTTATTACATAACACAGACCTAACGAATCAGTATTTTCTAGAAAGAAGGAAAACATTTTTTCACCATGTGTGTGAGAACATCAGCAATGTTGGTAATTATAAACACATGTAAAAACTGCGGCTTTGCATCACTGCAGGATCATTCCTTTGCCATCACCTTTTTGATACAACTGGAACACACAACATACTCTTCCATTCAAGGTAAGGAACAGCAATTAACTGGCATAGAGCAAGTTGAATTGAATCATGGAGATGACCTAACATGGAGGAAACTCAGAATCTGATGAAAAGCCTTGGGGTTTCGCACAAACCAAAGAGCATAAGGCTGTGCATTAGAAGTGGTTGTGAACAATTACTGTATCAAGGTACATTTTTTTGAAGAAAAATCTGGGGGAAAGGATTTAGTAGAGTAACATGATTTCCCCTGTGAAAACTCTCTTATTGTTAGAGAAAGAAAGAATTAATTTTAACAAATTCCACCAGCTAAGCAACTACTGCGGCAAAATATTAATCACTCAAATTACCTATCTCACAAGTAAATTTCTCCCCCCCTTCTACATAAAAAACCTTCAAAATTAATTGTCTTTGATTCTGAAGAAAATTCACAAAATTGTGTAAGCTGACAACATAACTGATCTTAAGGAACTACCTTAATAGCTCGCCCTCTGCAAGGAGATGGTTTTTCTAACCAAAACCCAACACAATTTCCCCAAACATCTTTTCTACATTTAAAAAGTTGACATAAAGTTTCCAGGATTAAAAATAACCCTGGAACAAATACCTTCAGTAGTTCTTCCTCAGCTTTTACTAACCAACAAAAGCTTAAGAAATCTACTCAAAGTGTAATCAATACAGAACGTTTTAAGGAAGCATAGCATATACAAAAAAAAAAAACAGTTAAAAACACTTAAGAATTAAGTTCAGGCATTAAAGTCTGAAAGAGAGGTTTAGGCACTAAAAGGGTTGGAAATGAAGAATTGAAAATGATAACAGTTGCCAGTAGCAAAAGGACACTCAGTATTTTTTACCATCTTCCAGAATAGCACAGCAGCACATAAATCAACAGCCCTGCTGAAATTAGTGCATATTTTGAAACATAAATTACATCTACACCTTGCTGCATTACGATGGGGGCTCAGAAATAAGCACACACTTCCTCCAGCAGAATTTACTTCAAAGCCTTCTCATGCCTCTGCCTACAGAGGAATCTGCAATAGATAAAATTGAGAATGTGGTTTTCATTCATTTCTTCCAGGCACTCTAAAATTCACACATGCACCTCAGAGTGGCTTGAAATCTGGTATGCCATATGGCAGTACACTTGTCATTTCCAGAAATATGTTGAATATGGGTTCCAGAGATATAAAGCCCCAATAAAAAAAAAAACCAAAAAAGAAAACAAAACCGAAACTCCTGAAGCCAACAAATTCTGCTCAAACGCCACCAGCTTTATACTACATACAACTGGAGAGCCTAAACTTTGATCAAGCTTCAAAGAACCTCTTCATTTGCCCCAGAAAAAAAATCTGATGCCTTAGCTTGTGGAGACTTATTTTCCTAGTGTTTTGCAACTCTGTAAAGTTATTTACACTTGCCTTAAGTGAGAGTGAAGTAGATAGGATACATCAACAGTAGATTTATGCAAACACATTGCACTTGGAGCACAAAGTAAATTATTTATAAGCTGCAGAACAGTGGAGAATCAGGATCAAGGGTTTTATGGCTATTCCAATGTGAACCAACTGAAGAAGAAATAATTACTTCTCATTCCTGCATAAAATGTTTAATGGTGCACATGATGAAGTAACACTCCAAAAAAAAAAACCAAAACAAAACCAAAAACCTCCAAAACAAAATCCAGAAGAATTAGCAAACAGATTAAAAAAAAAAAAAAACAAAAACAAAAAACCTGACAAAAGAAATAAGGCTCTCCTGCTGGCTAAAATAATCACACAGCCTCCAAGCTCAGCAAATTAGAGTGAGAAAAAAATTGGCGGAGCTGAACTAAACATCTTGGTGTTGCCAAAATGAGTGAGTCCTGTGCTGTAGGTAGAAATCAACTAATTCATCCTTCTACTATCATTTGTACTTTCCAGGGGTGTCTAATTTCCACTATTTGCAACCTGCGATTAAATGATCTTTCTTTTCTGAGAAAGAAAACTCAGACTAGCAAGCTGAAACCAAGTAACATTACATGACCAGAAAGACTTTCCTCTTCGCTTTTTTCTTTCAAGGATGGAATCGCAGATACAGAGAAACAGAGAATCATTCCCCTTTTTGCAAGCATACACAGCTCCTCTCTGTAAACGTCATACTGCATCTTGAAACAAAGTTACCTTAACACACATCTTTTTACCCCAAGGATGAAAACTACCAGGGAGCAGGAACTCTGTTGACCAGAGTTGGGGGTGATACTATGTTTTTAAACAGACACAGAAATCAAGAAAATAATCTTACTCCAGAGGGGTGGATGCTACAATCTGTAACAAACTTCCCATGTGCGTATTTCATAGAAATACTTGTTTTGGAGACCGTGTATGTATGCTATATATCCAGTATCCAGAGGTGACTTGGAAAAAGATGGCAAGGAAATACAGGTGATTCTGTCACCAGAGTCCAATCCAGACCTACTGCAACATTTCTATGAATAAAGAAGAAAATCAAGAGCATTCCCACCATATCTGGGAGAAGATATTTGCAAGCACCTAAAACAACTCATGGCAGCATCAACGGGGATATATAACATGGCACAGACACTCCTCCACTACACTAATTCATCCAAGACTGGGATCCATTCGGCTGCTGCAGCTGATGAGGGTTTCAGCCATGCAGAGACAAGACCACCACATACCTGCCACTCACATCTCCTAACGATGAGTGTATCTGCTCATTGCTGCTAGAGGCAGTGGGCTTTGAGAAAGCCAGGGCTTTTTCCCCAGGCATAACAAGCACAGAGCTGCCAGCCGCTGGTGTTGCCATCTAGGGAAGCTATTCCTAGAAAAGCAAGAAAAATGCGTGGGCTGAGCAGAAAAGACAATGTAGAAATTAAAGCAAGCAGCAGAGTCCTCTGTAATCCAAGAGGTGAAGAAAGTCCCCATGTCTGCTAAGATTTAGGCTGAAGAACAGATCTCTCCCCAAACACACTCCACAGCCAATAACTGGGTTTTTCAGGTGCACGGAGCTTGCAGGTGGGATGAAAAGCAGCTTCCATATGCTACAGCAAAATTTTACTGTGCCCAGCAGATAAATAAAGTATGCTAAATTTCCTGAACATTTTAATATTCATTGCAAGGCAGAATAAACCAAACAAAAACCCTAGAAAATCTGCATTTTACAGAACTTTCCATATATTTTGCAGATTGCATTGAAAACATCTGTGGATGCTGCCAGAACAATTCAAGAACCACCAAAATCTGTGTCTGACAGGTCCAGACCTACTGTAAAGAAAGGAAAATCTGAATGACTTCAGCATGATATATAGAGGTGTTCCTGGATAATACAGACTACATTTCTTCTTTAATCATTCTTACAATAACAGCAGTAACTTTTACGGTATTTTTAATTGTAGGAGTAGAAAACAAAAAAGCTGTCAGCTGTCGAAGCCTCACACACTCCACCATCTTCCCACAGCAATTACTACACTGGCAGAAGAACTATCCTAGACACACAACAGTACCTAGAAAAACAGTTGTCACACTGGCACACCTAAAATGACAAAAAGCCAGAACCAATTCTCAACTGTGCATACATTACTTTCAATCATAATTTTCTTCTTCCCATATGTGCTTTTCTTTACAAAGTCCCAAATCCAAACCTCAGAAAAGTTAACAAAACACATTCATAAGTGGCTTGAGTATCATAACTCAGTTGATTAAATATTTGGAAGAGTTCACCTGGTGGCTTTGAAGTGCAGCAGAGGACCAATTCAGAGCTCTGCGAGTGGCAATATATTTCTTGAGGATCCATCAGTAAAGTGGAAACAATCCTTTAGGTAAAGCAAAGCCAAAAGATTCAAGATGGGAAATGAAGCTATAAACACTAAGAATGCAAAAGCTTCCTTCCTGTATGCAAAGTTACCAAACTATTACAACATCAAGGTACATGCCAGTCTTTTCCTTTCTTACTTACAGATTTAGCCTTTAGGGTGTCCTGTACACTTTTTCAAGCTCTTGCTACCTATTTTAATTCTATAGTTAAAGATCTTCTTGCATTCCAAGACAATTCTTATTATTTTGCTTTGATGCTTTTTCCCTTGGATGTTTTCCAGATGAAGTTCTAAATTGAAGTTCAGCAGAAAAACGATCAGAGCACTACATTTCAATAACAGAAGCATTGAAAGTGTGGCCTTCAGTGTATTAAAGTCCTTGCTGGAAGCGACATATGAAAATATATTACCCACCTCAGAAAACCCTCCATTGTTATAATTTGGTCATTTCACACACCAGTGATCAATCTCAGCTGAGCACATTCTGTAAGTCCATACATAATGATAAAAAATTAGACATACCAGAGAAAAATTTAAGTCTTTCCTTTGTGAACAAGTTTATTCAGCTAGTGATTCTACATAAAAATCACTTTTCTACTGCTTCTTGCTATGAAGCTAAACAAGATGAAAGTATACAAATTGTTGGTTGCAAGGGTCAATGACTCAGCAACCTGCATTATGTCTACTTTACAGCAAAAGCTGATATGCACAAAACAATTACTTCAAAAAACAATCTTGGAAGTATGCCCAAATGAAACTTTTAAAAATGTGCATATACATTTAAGGCGACTAACTGTGAATCATATACCTTTTGTCTAACTCTTCCCGAACTCCAGATTTCTATTTTCCAACTCTCTTTTACCTGCCCTTAAAAATTTATAAGTTTCAGATCAGTGTTGCATATAAAGTCCTCAGAATCAGCAAATGTCAGTAAGTATATATTACAGCATATCTACAAGCTGAAAAGCCCAGGCTACATTTCATTTCAGTACAGAAAAACACAGACTTTTCAGAACAGCAATGTTCTGAAGAAATATTACGAAAAAGACAATATTGGAAAACAGAAAAACTGAAATAATACTGCTTCCACCATTCCCCCAACACCCTATGACACTGGGATCCAGTGCCGAACCTCATCACACAATCCTCTCTATGGCAGCTCTCCCACACTATAAAGAGCGGACAAGCAGAAGGAGGAGGATGTATTGTGAAGGAAAGTACAGCATTATTTTTATACAATTCATCTTAGCCCAAAGCCAGTTCATACTGGTAAATCCTACCCCAATTTGGACCATATTAAGTTCAGATTTAATTAATCATTCCCAAATAGCAAGTATGAAAGCAGAAAATGAGAACATGATATTCAACAGAATAACCTGTAAAGCACCCTACACTTACTCCTACCCTGAGCAGATACAAGCAAACAGACAACCTCATTTCTGTGACTGTGTGCAACTACATGTTTAGAATAGCAAGCCTACAAAACACTAACAAAAATATCTTCATCCAAATCCTATTCACAGCTGTTAATTTAATGGAAAGACTCTACTGGCATGAAGAATACATGGGTAATAGCCTCCACGGGAACTTTAATAGCAGATCGTTAGACAAAGGGCTTCATAACATAGCAGCTGGATGCCATTCAGCTACCTGACAGGCCCTGTGCTACCTGGCAAGAGTGCATTAACCAGAGGATGTGGATTTCTGAGGCAGTGACCTGTGCTCCCCAGTACTGCAAAGGGAGCAGGAGGGAGATGGGGTAAGGGGGCAGATTTGGATGCTTTGAAAGAGGTATTACAGCAAAGGGCTGTGTGATGCAAGACAACATATGATGATCAGTCGCACACAGCAGCTGCAGGAACACAGATTTCTCCACGAAACAGTTACGCACGGTCATTTCAGCCTTTCATAGATTTACATTACTTCAAATCGGTGCCACTGAAAATTCTAGAAAAACAATGCAAAACATTTATCTATTACATTTCTCAATGTAAAAATGTTTCTTTTTATTTACGGAAAGATATATATTGACTGACACATGTGGGAGCCCACCCCCACAACCTAACACAATTCCAGAATATATTCATAGAAGAAGAAAGTTGAAAAGAATTAAACAGAAATCTTGTAAGTAAGGGTTCAAGTGTATCCTCATTTCAGAAATCTCATCAACTCTACTCCTGCACATCACATAACTGCAATGTTCCAGTCAAATCTTACTCATTCCCAAATGTCTGTAATCACGCTAGACAGGATACATTTTTTTCTAGTTTTATCTAATACTTTATTTTCTTTGCTTAAACATTTGTGCCATATGAATGGATTACACACAACCTAAAAGCATGTCCACTCACAATCCAGGCTACTCCAAATCCTAATTATCTATGAAATACTGCACAATGGAAAAGGAGGAGGGAAAAGACTAACAAAGCAAAGGCACAGGGTGATCACCATCAGTTTAGATAGCACAACAATCAAGGCACCAACTAAATCAAAGTTTTCTTTGAATTAAGTATTTACAGATTCATAAAGTAAAATGGTACTTCCCTAAGAAAATCTAAAGGTGCATCTACACAATCACCAAAACTATTAATTATATTGATACCAGATGCAAGTATTAATACTGGGGGTTGGAGTTTTGATTGTTGTTGGGTTTTGTGGACATCTCCCTAACATCTGGTAGGCACCACAATTTTAGAACAACAGTATCAGCAATTTAAAAATCCACTGAAATCCAGCTGCTTAACACCAGGCATGACATGCTGCAACCTAGGCACATCCCTCATATTCAAAAAGCCTGTGGCAGGGGGCAGAAACAAGAGCCAAGGGCTGCTACCAGTCAGGTGGGCAACAGGCCGGCAGAGCTGACCAGGGAGTGGCATTGGAAAAACAACCTCCTCTGTAGCACACCTCCACCTTGGCTCACCTGTATTCATGACTCACTGACATAAAAATCAGGATTGCTACTTTTGAAAAATGAAGCATTTAAAATTTTATTACCTGCTCAGCAAGCACAGTATAATCTACTAAATACCAAGCTGCTTCAAATGCTATGTACACTCAGTAATGGTATGTATGCCATTGCTGCAGAAGAGTAAGTCAATGGCCATTAATTCAGATTGCAGTTATGTATGGTATCTTCTTTTAACCACAAGTATATCACTTATATTAACTCAAAGGAATCCAAATGACCAACTACTTAACCACTAAAATTGTCTATCTGGAAAGAAGGAAAAAAAATATCCAAGAACAGAACAGACAAATCACAAGGGCAAGTTGAGAAGATTTTTATAACAGAACATTAAAATCAGGTCTAGCTGCACCATTAAACAATCTAATACAGCTAAAACATGGGGGGGGGGTGGTGTAAAGCATTTTAAAAGTTATGAATTTCCACCATCTGCATTAATAAACTTATTTTCAAACCTTGATTCCTCCAAACCAGGAATTACAACCCTCAATGCATTTAAGAGCCTTTCTTGCATCACATTTTAGTTTTCCTGGGTTTTTTTTTCCTGTTTTCATATATTTTGGTTTTCTGTTTTAAATTCCAGGTTTCCATGTTTTTAAATTAAACACCACACTAACTAATTGCTTGTTCCCCCCCTGAGGGACTAACTTCCTTTTCCATCAACTTAAGCAGGCATTATATCAAGCACTGCCTGATCCACACCTGTTCTCTAACAGCTCAGTATTACCGTTCATTCACCAATCCTAAAGTACTAGGACCCACAATGACTTTATGGGAGTGCTGATAAAGTAATGTAATACACAATGTATAGGCCTAAAGTCTGTCTCTAAAAATAAGTTGGCTATGTGATACTACAGCAGAAGTTCAACACATAATTCAATATACATGTCATGACAAGTAAAGAATATGTAACTAAAAAAGAATTGACCTGCAATGTAACTGTGGTTCTTGTCTTGGAAAAGATGTACTTATGGCTCAGGTTTGTGTTTTGGAACTAAGAGACATTCAGTCTAATAGGACCATTAGTGGTACTAAGCACATGCTTGCATTTTCGCAGGGCCACAGCAATGGAGGGAAAAGTTGGGATACAAAACAAAGAATGAAACTTGGGCATAGCTTTGACATTACATCTTCCAGAGAAGTGACACAAATATCTGAATAAAATAAACATCTAGAATCTCCTGTCAGCAAAACCAGAGGAGATCCTAAAGGAATACAACCACGAGTATTACAAGACAAGACTAACAGAGGAAGACACACATTGTCACAGTAACGATATTACCCAGACTTTAACAGTTTCCTGCCATAGGAAGTCTATAACATTTCAGTTCATTATGATTCCCCATGCATCCCTTTAGAGCCTCAAAGCTCACAAAAATGATGTGTCATATTTTGATACTTGTGCTAAACACAAGCTTTGTGATTACCAGCGTTTAAACTCAATACAATCCACACAGTCCTTACTGAGATATCTGATTAAATTTCTAATATTCATGAACTAGAATTTTAATACTGAATGCTCAAAATTATTTATGTCTTTTGATGTAGCAGAACATAAGTCATTTAGTGTCAAGTGGAAAGTAGATCCCTTATTATAGCATTAATTATTTGGGATATTAGCATTAATTTCTTTCTCCTTTTAAATTAAATGGAATTCAAAACAGTGTGAATTTATGAGTAGTCCACAATATAATTATTCCTAGATTATCCCCACAGCACTAGCAGAAAGACTGCCTACAGACCTGAAAATGTAAAGGGGAAAGGGATCATCAATTTTTCTTTGCATCTTTTTTCTGAAAGACAGGAAAGGTGAAGCTCAGGATGTTTATACTCTAAATGGCTTCACCCTTTTTTTTAATGTAAAAATACACCTCTTTATACCTATAAATGACACCTACATACTTCTGCATTCAATATGCAATGATTAAAGGAAAGCACACTTCAACAACACATTCCATAACTAACTTCTTTTATGACTGGAACAAAAACATTCTTAATTAAAACCATGAAGCTGAAAAAATAGCACGGACTTTTACAAAATTTCAACACTCACTAAGAAAAATGCTATGTCTTAACTTACATTTTCGAAGTTGCTACATACACAGAATTTCAAGTTCTGGTAGGAAGGACTAATTAAAGATACAAACATGGTACCTTCTTTCCAGCACCTAAACGGTACCAGTTTTCAATTCACTTATATTACAGGTATAGCCAAACAGTATTGCTAACAAAAGTAATTCATAATTATAAATAAATAAATAAATACACCACCACACATGAAAAACTGCTGTTTGCAGATCATTTGAGTCAGTTACCAGAGCACTAGATACTGACAGATCATAATCCATCTTAACATTCCAGTACAAAACACACAAAACCCAACATTTTATAGGGTTTTACCCAACTTACAGGAGTTCTTCAGTCCGGTTAAACCAGAAACACCTGGCCAACTGAGACTGTAACCTTACAAATAAACAACAGCCGAGCCTATAAATAAACCAAATGAGCCATCTGTGCCACTGACTGCCCGTTTGCAGCCCATCTACACAGGTGTCAGCTCCTGGCCCTGCACTCTACAGCTGAACTACCATGGACTGTTTGTACCATCACTGACTGACAGCACTACCACAAAAAGAAAAAAAGTCAGTGAACAGAGGGCTCACTTCCAACCTAACAAACACTCAAAACCTATCCTTCTGGTTTTGCTGAAATTTTTACTAAAAATACTGAAGGCATCTAAAACACATGCATCTTTAAAGTGACTGGATGAAGTCCAACTACCTTTTTTTCTGTTCCACTATTTAGCAAACAAACTTTCAATCTAAAATTAGAAAATAAATTCTCAACCAACATTTTCTATTTAAAATGAAACTCAAAGGATACTTGTAAAAACAAACTAAAAAAACCCTGAACTCAAACCTAAGAAAGAGCCCACAGTAAGTTTTGCTAAGCCAGGTGGCAGTGTGCATTTGCAGCAGCCCAAGTCTCCTGGAATCAAGGCATGTCACAGAATCTAGAATCCTTGACATGCCATCATTCAAGAGCTGTCAAATTTGATAACGCTCTGTGTGTGTCTGGAAGGACACCATCCATTCAGGGAAATGAACGTGTCATTTGTTGTCATGACAGCTATCAAAATTCAGCCCGAGAGCACATCATAGAGCCACGTATCTCTCCTTCTGCATTAAAAGGTTGAAAAATACTTTCCTTGTCGTCATCTGAAACATCATTAGGATGTCAACTAAGAAGTTAGCTCCCCTGAAACAGCAGTGGCCCAGGATGGCACTGGGAGCCAAGTCCAATACACAACAGATGTGGGAGAAAACAAGTGTGATGGACACAGTGCTATTGCAAGAACAGGAAGGAAAAACTTTGCAGCCATGGTATGCTGAGGGTGTTCTTACTGCATTAAAACCAGGAGGTCAGTATGATCAATGCTTGGGACTCCTCTTTGGTATCAGTGCCAGGTTTTGCTAGACAGGAGGCCTAATTTATTGCCGTTCCTTGAAATGTTTGTTAGTCCAGAATGCTCTAAAAAAATTGAGAGTAATACACCAGTTTAACTCTCCATATACAAAGTTTTAACAGGACATAGTATTCCTCTTCTCTTCCAAACCTGTGAAAAGACTGAAGGAATGAAGTGTTTTATTTTACTGTATCGTTAACTAATACTTAATTGGTATACATACAGCATTATTTCCGCCAACTTAAATTTGACAAGGATGAGTTAGAAAATCCCACTATGCTTCATTTACAGTTTATATGCTTAATGAATACCTAAACCTAAATTTCTAAACCTTCCCACCCTTGCAAGGATCTAATCTTATTTTGAAGGAAAGCTTCTAAATTAGCATTCAATGACTTTTTGAAAGTAATATAAATATGTACAATATCATTAAATCCAAAGAGAAATTGACAATTTTTTTCCAAGACCTTGCTTCTATTTTCTTAAAAATAAAACACATACTTTTTAAAGAATGCACTGCTAGCAGAACCAATAATCCCAACTCAGCATGAGCAAAAAGCACCTGCTTTTGTTAACCCTCTTCCCGTTCTCCTACAGGGTCTGATGGCTCCTCTGTATTTGCACAGAGCTGATGCAGTGTAACCCATAGAGAAAGACAGGCAAGAGACAGCACTCAGATAAAAGCAGCTTCTCACACTGTAAGAGGACGTGACCCTGCATCAGGAAGAGCATCCACAGCCTCTAGCTTCTCCATAAACTTCAGTACCTGCTTTCACACTCTTGTCACTTCTCTTTATTAAGGCCCTCATAAATACTCTGATCATTTCTGGAATGTAGAAACTTCAAACAGCTCAAAAGGCTAAAATATGCCTTTCTATCAAACAGGTAACAAACTGAAGGCCTACTTGTTTATTTTTGGTTATTGATCCATCTTGGCTAATCAATCCAGCCCTGGCACAGCAAATACCATCCAAATCACCTCCAAGCACCACGCAATAGATATCTCAGTGCCCCACCTATCCAAACAGCACAACCTGCTGAAATATAGCAGGCTACCTAGCTATATTTATTTTTCTGATTAAACATCTTATTTGAATCAAAGTTTGTATTTCATTTCATTAATTAAAGTAATTATTTTAAAAAGGAGGTTGCCTAAGACAGTTGCTACCTGATTCTGTAAACATACTACAGCTACCACTTTTGTCTACTAAAACTTCAGCTATATTCTATCTGTGGTACATCTCACTACCTGTTTTCACATCTGTTTCTATAGTTGTGTGTACTCCGCAGACAGTAACTGATATGAGGTGAGGAAAACTGGGTAAGGTGAAAATGCACCCATACAGCATTTTATTTTGCACCTGTATTTTGTCATGATTGTAAGACAGAAGCCACACTTTTGGGAATTCAGGGATCTGCCAAGTGTGCCACGTTCACCACACTGTCTGGTCCACCAAATAATCAACACTAGTTACATGTCACCATATTAATACTATCTAATGAGATCAGGACCAAAACCAGCATAGCAAACCTACAGTGCAAAAAAGCCTCTAAGCCACAAAGTTTGTTTCTACAACTGTGAACAAATACAGGCTATACCAGCATGTCTGAGCTCCTACTCTATCAGATGTTTTTCTTAGCATGAGTATTTCTAAAACTTTACTGACAGCAGTTTTGTGTATAGCTGCAGTAATTTAAAATGCAATGGGTTGCTATTCTCTAATCAGGATTTATTCCTCTGCACCTGAATTCTTAAAATTTGCAATACTCTATTAAAGACTAAAAATATATACTGTCAGGCCACCTCATTGCACACAAAGTTACTATTTATGCTGGGTTTAAAATATGAATTCCATTAATGGCAAGAAACAAATTAATTTGTTGTGTCACATACACTTACTTGAATATAAAAATATATATTTCATATTTCAATGCACTTTCAACTTACTCATGTCATTAGCATTTATGAAACAACTAAGAATCCTTATGATGGGGGAAAGAGGTTACTTCAAGAAAAAAAACCCAAAATAACAAAAACTTAACATTTGGAAGAATTACTTTACCCACCACTGAACAGAGCAAGTTTAATTGGGCAGAACACCAATGACTACATTATTATGAGAAAACTAATGGGCCTAATTAATTTGCAAGAAAAATTTAAATTGGAACTACCTAAAACAGAAATAACTTTTGGATTCCTGTGCCAACATGCATAAATCTGCAAAGCAAAACAAACAGAAAAGTCATTTTTCAAAAGGTGTACCAGGACCTCATATAGTAACTTTTTCAAAAGACTGGACAATGGTGCACAGGTGAAATGATTAGCACAGGCCTCACTTCTCCACCTCAGGATGAAGAAACAACGCCATTTCCTGCATTACAAACACCATCCCAGCTCTCTCTGAACATCATTCACTTCAGGAACTAGCAAGAATTCTTGACTTTCACTCCCTGGAAACTATTGTTCTACAACATTTCTGTATACCTAGCAAATACAAGGATGAAGTGTTCTGCGTTTAAGTTTATTATTTCATTAGAAGCAGAAAGCAGCTCTCCTGCAGAGTTGCCTCAACTCTCCGCCTCTTCGACATGCTGGATGACCTACTTTGGGGGAGCAGGGTGCCCAGCGATGAGCATCCAGCACCGCACCCCGGTCTGACTGCACTAACCAAAACATGGCAGCAGCTAGTTTCACGGTTTTCAACTATCTAAAAACTCCCTCAAACACCTCTAATAAATCCACATCAGCAATCCTCCTTCCTTAAAACACAGTGGGAGTGGGGCATTGGGAATACCCACGGCTTAGAAACCATCAGTCCCTCAACACAAACAGAAAATATTTTTCTAGAACATATGCTTTGCATTCAAAGATGCCTTGGTTTTGATTTCAAACCTGCAGCAAGTAAATTGATACAGCACCTATCTCCATGAGTCTGGAAGCAGCTTTTATGCTCAAGGAGCATGAAAAATGCAGATACTCTCGGTAGTTTTGCTGCTGCTCAAGACTGCAACAGCAAACAGAGCTATCTGGGTATCACTTTTCGAGTTGCTAGTGTTATAGTTTCTACCGAGGAAAGCCATGAGCTCTGCAAAGGATTAACATACCAACAGCAACACAAGGCACAAAAAAACAAAGGCTGGAAAAGCAGCAGACACCACTGACCTTGTCCCTCTTCTTTAGCTAACAGAAGATGCAAGGTGACACAGAACACAGCAAACACCTTTCCTCAAGCTTCCAGACAGCTAGCCAGGAAACTAGAGAAGAGAGGAAGGGGAGATGAGTTCTCTTTCTGTGCGGCAACAAAGCAAAGGCTGAAGTTTTGAATTTATCCTGGTTCAGCAGCCAGGATGTAATAAAAAGGATCATCCAGACTATGGAGGGCTAACTTTGCTGTTAATTTTGGAAAAATACAGCAAAAGAGATTTTTTTTTTTTTTTCACAAAAGCAATTGGAAATGTAGTCTGGTAGAAACAGGAGGCAAACGCAACAGCTAATGTCGCAATGACAGAACAACAGCAACAAGAGCTAACATTATAATGAATCTGTATCTGTTTCATGGCCTATATAAAAATATTTGCTAATTACAGCCTTGATCTTCATGGTACAGGTGCCTTCTATTGCTACATTTATTCATTGTTCCCAAAAGTGACATCTTCTGTCAAAGTCACAAGAAGAAAGTCAGTTACAAAGACAAAGCGATCTGTTTAACTTCTTAAACAGAATTGGGCGAGACAGGATTTTGATTTCCAGAGTTGTGAAATCAGTATTTCAGAGAAGCAACATTACATCAGAAATTATAATCCTAAAAACGAAAACACAGTACCATTAACATCATCTATGTGGTGCTGACTGCTTCAGATTCCTAAAAAGCAGTGGCAAAACATGTACTTTCAAACAGAAATTCTTCATAATCTCCTACTCAGTGAGTCCTTTCAAATTCCTCCATATTAAGTTACCAGTCCAAACTCCCGATGATACAAACCACGCGTGGTTAGGCCATGAAAATTTGTTTTTACAAAGGCCACTACCGCATTTCATGAAAGAAGTCTAATTCTCCCACGTTGAGCTGCTAGAACAGTAGCAGTATGTTCCTCAGAAACAAAAAAGCTTCACGGGAAGGGGAAGAAACGCTGTTCAAGCTGAAGAATGCCTTAAATTCTTGCCGACTCTCAGTCACCATTCAACTTTTAAAATAACAAAAGATTTCACTTTGTTTTACAAAAACATGACAGTTCTGAGTGAAATACTACAAGAAATTCACGGAATAACCCTGATGCATACAGATGGCCATATTCACTGTTAAAAAACAGTGGAAGATATTAACATAGGATCAGACATATGATCATACGATCAGACAGCTGCAGGTCAGTCCTGAATTACAAACCTGAATCCCGATCTGACAACCTGATCTGATACAGGCACAGGCCAAAGTGCCTACCCCGCCAACAAGGGGTAGCTGTTAGCCTGGGCACATATTTAACTAAAAACAGGGCGAGAAGACTTATAAACTTCAGTATTTTTCTTCCCAAAACACTCACGGATGCACTTCACTGAACACTCAGTACATGAGATGTAATTTTACCTTTATGTCCTTTACCTACACTGGCATCGACCAGGGCCACAGTGCCTCGCGCTCCTCGAGACAACCCCCGGCCTCACCCCTACTAAAGCCGAAAGCCGGTGACGGAAAGAAAAAAAAGAACTGAGCGGGAGGAGGGCCACGTCCCCGCCGCAGCCCGCTGTGCCCGCCGGTCCCCGTGCGGGGCGGCGGCGCTCCCGCCCGGGAAACTTTCGGGTTGCGCCGCGTTCCGGCCGGGAGGCGCTGCCCGCCCTCCCCCGGCGCTGCCCCGCGGCCGCCGGATACGCCGCCTCCATTCACCGGAGCCCCGCGAGCGGTGGGGGGGTGGTGTCCCGGCCCGGCGCTGCCCCTCGGCCAGGCGGCACAAAGCAGTGGCTGTCACACGCACACACACGAGCAGCAACTCGGGAGGATGAGGAGGGGCCGCCCCTCCCGCAACTGGA
>VYZT01051659.1:0-44060 GCA_013400735.1 Pomatostomus ruficeps | reverse complement strand
CCCGGCACAGGCACAGCCCCCGCCCCCGCCCCCGCCCTGCCCTTCCTGCCGCTGCCGCTGCCGGGATCGCGCGGGAGGAGCTCCCTGGCCTCCCCCTTGCCCGCCGGGAGGGCCGCTGCTCTCCCGCCCCAGTGCAGGAAGGACGGGCAGGGACCGTCTGAGTGGCTCCCTCCCCTCTGCGGGAGGACCTCTCCGGGAGCGCGGGGCGGGGCAAAGGGGGCCCTGCCCGGCGGGAGCGCCCTGACACCTCCTCTCTACTCCTTGGTTCCCCTCTAGCCCCTTGAGACCCGGCGCTCCCGGAGAAGCTGTCCCGCTGGGAGCGGAAGCGCCCGGGAAAAGTACTGGCGAATGTTGAAAGACCCGGGGATGAAGGGACGTGCGTGGTTCGGGGCTGGGCCGGGGGAAGCGCCCCAGAGCGGGGAAGGGGCGCGCCACGGTTCGCTCCGGGGCTGCCATGGGCCGGAGACTGGCACGGGCCGGGAGCGCGGGGCCGCTGCCGCTGGGAAATTTCCAGCCGCGGGATCGGGGCGCCTCCGCCGCCCCCCACTGGCCGCGGGGCGGCCGCAGCCCCATCTGTTCCCGGCCCTTCTCTTCCCTGCCGGCCCGGGGCGAAGCTTCAGCCTCAGCGCCCCGCGTATCAGCCAAGTGGGGCAGTGATGGTATTACGGGGACTCGATATGTACCTGCGCCGTTGTGCCCTCGGGAGAGAGTGGTGGGCATGGCAGCCACCCCAAGCCACAGAATCGAAGAATATCTTGTGTTGGAAGGGACCCACAAGGATTATCGAGTCCAGCTCTTTGCCCAGCACGGGGCACCCCAAGAATTCCACCATATGCTGAGAGCACTGTCCAAATGCTTCTTGAACTCTGTCAGGCGTGGTGCTGTGACCACTTCCCTGGGGATCCTGTTCCAGTGCCCAACCACCCTCTGGGTCAAGAATCCTTTTCTAATACCCAACCAAAACCTCCCCTGACACAACTTCAGGCCAGTCCGTGGTATAAGCCAATTCCAAAATAGAGCCCCATAGCTGAGCGTATGTCCAGTCCGTGGCAGCCGCTGTGCCATTTCACTCACGGGAAAAACCTCCAAGAGAGGTTAAAGGCAGAGCACAGAAGCCCCCCATGTTGGCCCTGGTCTCTAGTGGGAATAGCCAACCTGCCAGCCCCAGTGCCTTCCCCTTGGCACACTCCCCCCAGTAGTGTCCCTGGGCTATGGGGAAAGATCATCCCTCGGGGTGAGCAGGGGGAAAGGGGGAAGTCACTCTAAAACACTGTAAACTCTTTACAACATGGTAGCTTTGAGGGAGAGGAGGCTGGAGTGTTAGCCGTACTAGTTCTCCTCAAGAGATGTTTCCTGGCTTGGGAGGCAAGGATAGGCAACACCACTCCTTCTGAATCCAAATTAAAGTCAGGAGCTCTGCTTTGTTGTTTTCTGTGGCCAACCTTAATCTAGCAGTGAGATCTTGGGACAAAAATTTTAAACGCTTGAAATGTGATGATTTAAAAATGTTTCTTCAGCAATCTTTCCATGCTCCTGCTTAAAATAGTTTAGAAATCTTCAAATAACTCCCTCTTCCCCTTGTTAACTTTTACAAATTCTCATAGCATTTAATTGATGGTTTGGGAAGCCCCAAGTGCCTTTCACGTGCCTGTGAGATAAACCTGAAAGGAAAATGCAGCCACTTCTTTCTTCCAAGAAAGACTTTACATGCACTTCAGGGAGGAACAGAAAGTCGCTTTCCTGGCTTTTTGTGCGTGCATTTGACTTCAATTCAGAGAGGTGTTAATCTTCCTTTTGAAACAATAATCTGGCCATGCTTTTTTAGAGCTGGAAAATATTTGGGGTCCCTGCTGCCTCTGCCTCACAGCATGGTCAGGCCTCACTCCAGCCTGCAGAAGCTTAGGCTGAATTTAAATGGGATCGGTCATCCGAGGACTTTCAGATAAAAGTCTCTGTTGTTTCTGGAACAAAATGCACTGTGAAAGTGGTAAAAGAGAGGTGAATTATCCCTTCTCTCCTTTGCATTTATAGTACACAGTTAGGTTTCAGTCTCAGTTTTGTCCCTTCTTACCACACCCTTGCTAATGCCGTCCTACAGTAAATCAATCCTTCACTTTGTTCTTTTCCCTATAGCACTGTTGAGTTGAGGATGTCCAAGGCAAGGTGGCATGAACCCTTCAAAGTTTCCAGGCGAAGTTAGACCTCCAGAAGTGTTTGTAACCCTAAGCTGCTGAATGAGCAGTTGTTTTCAAAGCTTTCCAGGTGTCTGAAAAAAAATGATAAAGCATACCTTACTTTAGCAGATTAATGCTAATAGGATTTATAGAATAAGAATGTTTTAGGGAGGGATTTGAATGAATACATTGTCTTGAGGCAAAGGACTAATTTAAGGACTCTGAAGCATGCTGTTGTTAAATATACTTAATTACATTAAGAAGCGATCCATTAAAGCTGTTTTTTTTCCAGACTGTGGCTTATGATGAACAGAAGACACTGTAGAAAGTGTTTGCAAGGGTTTGTATGTTGAAGAATGTTTTAACTGCCTATTTGCTGAATGGATCCTTAGGTTTCTCCACAAAAACAACCAAGATGTTGCCCTAAGTAGTATTTCAAAACATTGAGCCTACTGAAATATTAATGTACACCGTTTGAAATGTCATAATTAGCTGTTATCTCTGGAATAACTATTATTAAGAAGAGCTGGCTGCTTGTGATTTGAGTGAGAATTACCTTCCAAATATGAGAAGATGATAAATTTGGGGTAATATGCACAGAAGTGAAAACAGTACATGATGTGGCAGGCACACTGTTTTGTATAAAGAAAGTAAATATGTAAAGCATGCATTTTTGCATATGCATAAGAGTGGTGCTGTCCTTAGAAAATATATACACCGGAGAGCAGAGCACGAATATTTTTCCCAGCCTAAGACCATAACTATATACTAAAATAAAAAGGAAATGGTTAAGCAATAGAAATGTGTATCTATATCTTTGGCAAAGAAACAGCATGCCTCATGCTGCTGCTTCAAACAGGGCTACATGCAAACCCCAAACCCAGAGGTTGTGTGATAGATCTATTTTGCAATTACATAATGGCAGTCAATTAATCTTGATATTCATATCTTGCACATGAGAACCTAAAAAACAATCGTGTGTCTTTTGGGTTATAGTTCTTTTTTTGTTGTTGTTTTCCCGCCTTTCTTTTTTCATGACTACCTATTTTCTGTCCCCTATATGATGCTACTTGTGCTTTACCACCTGTCTGGCAGAGCAGTGGCTTCCACAGGATGGGCATGGGACCATATGGATCCCAGCTATACAGATACAAACCACACTCATATATTTACTTCCATTGTGAAAGGAGACAACAACCACCTCCCAGATGTGGCTGCTTCTGCCTTCTGCACAAATACCTGATCTTTTCTCCAGATGCAGCAGGTTTTCTCACCAGCTGCTCTATCTAGAGTATGAGTTAATACCCACTCCCATAGAGAGACATTTTAGCAGGGATGTGAGAAAGAGGGACCGGTAAGTTGAAAATCTGGAAAACAACATTCAGAGGTGGACAGCAAAGGTATTTGGTCACTCTGTGTTAGTCCATTGGGGAGAAAATATACCTAAACCTAAGTTAATATAGGTTGGACTCCATGATCTGAGAGGTCTTTCCAAAACCTAATTTATTCTATGGTTCTATGATTAACCTTTTTCAAAACCCACTACTCCTGATTTTCAAAACTGCCTTTTAAAGGTATTAATAGTCTAATAAACTCCATTTGTATACATAGGGTCGTTATATACTGTGTCACTAGAAAATGGAAAGGTAAAAAAACCTGGGCACTCTGGGGAAAAAAGAAAAGGTGATTTTTGATTCTCTCTGCCTGGGAAAAAAATGCTCATTTTAATAACACAAACAGCAGAATAGCAGAAGATAACAGAAAACTTCTGTCAGTGTCTTTTCTCTCAAGAAACAATCTCCTTCCTGAAGGGTTTACATTACTACACATTTAGTTTCTGCTTAAAACATATGCTCAATTCCCATGTAGATGGAGGGGAATTACATGACCACTACCAGGGGAGAATAGATCCCAAATACTCACTTAGTTACTGCTGAGTCACTTAAGTATATTTGCACTATGATTCTAATTCAGCCTGACGGTAAGGCAGCTGCTTCTCTCACTTACTGCATGGCTGCTGCATCTTCAATGACATTTATGAAAAACGTTGAGGGAAAGAACGTGTCCTTAGAGCTCACAATACATCCAAATTCTTCTATTCAATGAACCAAAGCTCCCCAAAGGTGCTGTAAAACTGCAAGCTAAATCTATCAGCAGATCACATTTTACTATGACAAATTCTATTGTTACCTTTTGTAGACAGTTGCTGAGATTCGAAGCATTTATGTAAGGAAAACAAACCAGTGTTTTGGGCTTTGGAAATGTCAGGGCCCTTGATTCTTCTGTTTATTTAAAAGTGGAAGTGTGCTGAGGGACATCTTTTGAACTCTATTCAAAGGTTAAAACTGATCTTTCATACAGTTTTGAAATTCAAAATACTGCTGTTAAATGTTTTGACTCTGCTGTGTAATCTCCATTTTGCACTTAAATACCAAATTCTGTCCCGAGTTGGCTGTTCTGCACAGTGCAGAGACACAGGCATTGTGTCTTCCAGCCATGAGGTGCAGCTATTTCAAGGGAGAAGCACAACCCCCCAGCATGTCCCAGAGCCATGCAACAGTTCAGAGCCAGTGGTGCAGGATATAGCATTCCACTGCTGTGGTGGGTTATGTCAGCAAAACGTAATTGCCCACGCTGGACTTCGCTCAGGACTGGAAGCTGATACTCCCTTCTCAGGGGGAAAAAATGTGTAAGGAGAGGCAACAGAAGAGAAACAGAGGAGGCTATCTTACTTGGAGATCCAGTAGGCTGCATGACCAATATATGAGTTGTATAAGCCCAGGGACCAGTGTTTTCTTTGCTTGGAGGAACGTTTTCCAAGCGTACGTAGTTGTTTACTAATGCATGGCCCCTTAGAATCCATGGGCCAAGCTCCATGGCAGCTTCCTGGAGGACGCACAGCCACAACCTTGCAGCATTTGTTGCCTGGACAGGACTTCTTCTCTGGCTCATCCCAGCTTGGTACAGCAGCCATGGTCTGAAAAAGTGGCAAAGTGATGTGCTGCAGATCCATAGATACATTACTGGACCATGTCACCCCAAAAGCCTGGGAAAATGGAGCAAAGGGATGGTAGCACTGAGTTGGGCCAAGAAGTTGAAAAAGCAGCTGCAGGCTATGAGTGAAAGCAATGCAACAATCCTGTGACATCACACTGACTTGGGTTTAAGTGCCTACTTGGCACTCTACTATGTGTCTACAGCCTTAATTATCAACTTCATATCAAAGACCTGACTTCACCCTTTAAAGGTCTGACTGGTGTCAGTTTCACAAACTGACAATGCTGTAGTTAACTGCAGAGAAGGAAACAAATGCTCCTCATTAGCCTTCCTAATTATTTTCTAATAACTGGTGACTAATCATAGGGCCTGCCTTTGAAAGCTGTCTTGCCAATTATTATAATTGTTATACAAAATGTTTAGTATCTCTCAGAGCACTGATCCCAAGAAGCATAAGTTTATGCAAAAAGTCTTCAAAACAATGTTTTCATCCTTCGTGACTGCCAGGGAAAGTCTGGAAGCCTGCTCTCTGTGAACATAGAAATCTGTAGATAAAAGAAAAATCAACGTGCTTTTAAATCAGGATTTTACATTAATTTCATGATTGGTGTCGTGACTGAATTTTTGAATGTTAGAGGTTGATGATTCTGAATTAGGTCAGACAGTGTAAGTCATTTTCTGCTATTATATGCTGGCATGAGTTTTACCTTCACGCAACATTTCCTGTTTGAATGGGTAATGCAAACTCTTGCCGATCAGGGCACAAGGTTTTAGTCTACAGTCTAGACAGATGTACAATCCATGCAGATCAAACATCATCGACAATGGTCATAGTCTAATCTGGTTTTTTTCTGGTTCAGAAAATACAGAAGTATAGTCTGTATTTTACTTTTCAACCCAGAATTAAAAGAAAAAAGACTGTAAGAATATTGTGATCACTAGCTGATTTTCCCTGTATCTACATGATCTACAATAATGGGAGGCAAAAAACAATGAGCACACAACAACAAACCAAGACACTACCTGCCTCTGATGAAAAATTCAAAATTGAGATGTTTTGTGTGATCAGTTTTTGAAGTTCCTTCTTAAAGTTACAGAGCTTATGATCTCTTCACTTGACAAATGAAGTCATCCTTGTTTTCTAATGGGAAATAGGTTAAAAAATATCTAAATAGGTGTGACTTTAAAATCAGCATTTGAGTATACAAGATGATGGACCACTGTTTCCAGTAGAACTGGTACATAATTACTGTAAAATTTGGTGTACTCTGGTATTTTGCTGTCACTCAGCAAATAACCTCAGTCATCACTGTGGAATTAATTGAATAGTACATCAGTACAATCAAATGCTGCTCAATCTAATTAAAATTAGAATTAGCTGAGAGAAAAATAGTGTGAAGAACTAATATGGTTGAAAGTGAAATTTTCCTGACTCCATCAGTTATAACTGAAATTGCTGAATACATAACAGAAAAACTGAATACCAGACAGCATTATAAAAATCAGTGGTCAAATACAAATATTGCATAAAAAATCTGAAAACACTGAATTCTTAAATCAGAGATGGGAAAAACTATAACTATACAAAATCATAGCTATGGGTTGTTAACTGAAATAAAGTATTTTTTAAAGTATTATTTGTATCACAATTAATTATTTTAAGGAACAAACTTTAGTAGTGACAAAGGAGCTATGAAAAAATGATCAAGTTTCAAAATACAGTTAGGGGTGTCTTGGTTTTAGGTGGGGCTTTTTAAAGCAATCCCTTTTTAAGCTACTGTTGGAAAGACAGCAACATGACAATAGCAACTGTCCGAGCATATGTAAACTCAGATCTGCTTCACTACCATTCTTTTACCTGATCTCTATTACATACAAGAAGTGTCTAGAGACAAGAAAAATAATTCAGAAATCAGTGTTCCTGGTCTTTGTTTTCCAACTGCCACTGTCACCCAAGTGCTGTATAGCTTTGACTTAGTCTGTTAAACTTTGATAGTTCAGTATTCCTGGGTTTTATATGGTCATAGCAATAGTACACTGGGATAATGGAGGGATAATTTGTAGATGTGAAGCATAGGGGGCATCCTATACAAGTGGTATATTTTAGCATTATGGCTTGCAGCAGCAAAGTCAGTCCTGATTTAGCTGAAAAATCCAGTACCCAGCTGAAATATATCAGGTGCTATTTTTTCTTCAACAACTTCTGGGAGGATCAGTTGTGTTTGTAGTTTTGACACTCATTAGCCAAACATGTTTGCCACACTAACCTAAGTCACTACATGTTTATCTCTAGTCTGTGAGCGTACATGGACATCAGAGGACTCTGGATGAATACTTGAGTAAGTGCCATCTGCCAAATATAGGACCAATTTCTACTCTCAGCAAGAAATAGTCTAATCCAGAACAAAGGCCCACATGGTTCCCCAAATTCCCAATTTAAAACATTGCAGCTCTTTCAATGCCAGACTTCTCCTGAGTGGAGGTTGCTTGCCATAACTGTGGACGCACGCCAGGCAGGAGGCACAGTGCTGTTCAGCTGCCTTACAAAAATGTAGCGGTCCAATCAATGAGTTATTTGACCCAATGCTAACAATCAGGTCCGTTCTATGTTTGAAATTACCTACGCTTTGACTTTCTGTAGAGCTCAACACTGCAGAACCTGCTCTCATGGGATTTAAAATTTGATGGGTGAGGTCCCTAGATGACAGGGCAAATTGCGTAGGCCAACTTAATCATAGCTCATTTACTTTGTGTTGATACTGGTAGGTCATGGTGGTCCTTTTGCAGATCATTCAGGAAAATACCATTTCCTCTGCCCTCACCCCAAAGAACAGTTTCATTTACCTTAGGAGTTTCCCAGCAGACCACAGGGAACCCTGCAGAGGGTCAGAGCTTGAGGTCAGTTGCCTTTGCAACCCCCCTTAAGGGGCCCTGCCAGCAGAGCTGTAGCTGGCATGCCTCCCCTTGCCAGCTGCTTCAGAGCTCCTGTGAAAGCGTAGGGAGGGAGAAAAGCTCCTCACCATGGGAGGGTGGGTGGGAAAAATGATAATGGGGAGTGGTTGCATTCTCCCCATTCCTGTCCCAAACCTCCTAGTCATTGGGTGCTCTCCACAGAAATACCTCTGGGAAGAGAATTCCTGGGAAGTATCCAAGCCAGAGGGAATGAAATGTGCCTTTATGTTGACATGTTGTTGTTCACATTGATCTAAAGATGTTACAAACCCTGCTTTGTGCTGGTCCCCACACTGCTCTTTGCTCATTCAACACATCACCGCTTCACAATGCCATGTATTTTAATTGTATCTTCCCCTAACAGGTGCCTAACACTGCACTGCCTTGTGCTTTGGTGTCAGTAACTTTGAAATTGTTTACGGAAAAGCTCATGGCTCCCACTGATTTCATCTGCTCTTGCAATTTCACTGTGAGTCATCCAATATGGTGTGTACTTTGTTTTACTTACAGACCAAATGTCTGAATTCCATCTTTAGTTAAGTTGTCTCAGCTTCCTTCAGGCAAAAAAGTGCAAGCAAATAAAAAGTTTCTTGCTCTTAAAGCTGGGGAGGCACACTTGAAAATGCTTTTACTTCTAAACTTTTTTACTAGGAGGTAAATAAAAGCAAGTCCACCATTGCATATTTAATAGCGCTTGTTTGGAGTCACAAGTTATGCGTATCAGAAGCTGGTAGTTCTGGATGTTTTGTATCTCTGAAACTTTCACACATCTCCGTGTGGGTGCCCAAAAATCACATTACCCACCATTGGGAAAGTAGCAATGTTTTAACACCTCACAGGTGGGGTTATAACATAATCTTGATGAACATTCATAAAGCACTTTGAGAACCACAAAGGGAAAGTGTTGAAAGAACAGTAATCCTGTGGGACTTGCCTCTAAACAGCCCAGATCTACTTTACACTGCATTTGGAGTGTTTTTCTTAATGAGGCTTGCACTACAATGCTTTGCCTGTGAATCTTTATAAAGGAGATGTCATGGTCACTACAGCCATGCAGCACCTACCCATTTATATTTCAGCCTTAGACAGGACTTGATCTTTCAAAGGCGGTTGGGAAGAAGCAGCAGTCCACAGCAGAGGCTAGAAGGACTGCAGAGGGACTCTGCTGAGATGAATACAACTGCTCAGTGCCCTTCTAGTCCAATTCTTCACTTGCGGCCTCGAGAAGTCAATCTCACACTCGTCTTCCAAAGCTGAGCCTATTGAGAGCACTGATTGCTATGAAAATCCTTAAGCTACGCTTGCAGGGAAAGTGTTCTTACTATGATTTGTTGAAGGCAGGAGATCACCGAGTGTGCACAGCCCTCTCCGCACAGGGATGCTGTTAACAAGCAACATCAGTGTTGATTTTAAGAACAACACATTCAGGTGCAATGGCCAGGCTAAGGGGACGTAAAGTTATTCTTCCCACAATTTGGCTAAAAGTGTCATAATTATGTCCATTACTTTATCAGAGTTGTCACCTTTGCAGTTGTAAACAATAAAGCCTCGCCAATTTTCCACTCAATGGAAAAGTCCTGTATGCTTTGATAGCAACACCACAGACAGTTTATAATGGAACTGTTGTCATGGAGTGCCAGCTCAAAAACAGAGGAAAATGACTGAGGAATTAACTCTCAAAAGTAATTTTTCTTTCCTCCTTTTTCTATTTTCCTTTTTTTCCTTTTAATTTCTTCTTTCTCTCTTTTTCTTTCTCTTTAATAATATGCATATTAAAAAAGGGTTTCAATCTTAAATAGGCCTGTACGGTTTTTTTGCTATAATGTAAAATTAAGAAATATAACAAATCTACTTTTCAGTTGTCATTTCCCAGATACTTCCTGCTTATATCTTCAATCAGTGTAGCATTCTACACAGGCAGAATAAAGCAGCTTGAGGAATATATCTACCAATTAGTTTCTCTCAGTTAGATGAATGCTGTACTGGTTTTATGTATCTCTAGGTCAAATTGTGATCTACTTATGGGCCCTCATCTTGCAGTTCCTTGCCTTCTAAAGGGCAGGGTGGGTAGAAGGGTGTTAGTAAGCTTGATCTTTGCTGTCTACATACATCAGCTGAGGTAGTGCTAAGGATGAAGCAACCTGTCCTATTCAGAACTGTGTTTTGGTCACAGTTCTTTGCCTGCAGCAGTGCAGAAGTGTGTGGGTTGGACCAGTGTCACCTAAGAACTCCTTAAATCAGATTAATTATTTGCTGACCAACAACAATTGATTAGCTGACACAAAGGTTAATATTACCCTAGACATTTGTGGTGTCTCTAAGACTAATTCCTAGATTAAATCATAAATGTTTATGCTTTGAGAGAAGATATTTATTTAAAGCTAGGAGTGCATGTATCTAATACAAACCTGTCTCCAGCAGCCACTATTTGAGCTGTATGTGACTATTTCTACAGGTGCCTATGCTTATATTACTTAATCTTTTTCTAACGAATTTTTACTCATCTTATTTCTCAGATCTTTGTTAATATTTTCACCAGTAGAAGTGGTCACTATGAGCAAGCAGGGCGCAAGCCCGGAGCTCAGTGGTGTGTTCCTTGCAGAGCACACATGTAGCCTGTGGATGCAGGCACCAAAGTGTTCAGCTAAGGACAAAGAAAAGAGGCAACCTGTGCTTCTCCTCCTTTCCCAGTCCTGCATCCTGCTTATACCAGCTCTGGCCCTGACTGGGCCCTTCCTTTGACTCACTGGTGTGGCATAAAGCTATGTACGATTTGCTGTTGTTTGTTTTCTTCCAGGTTTTTGAACTAAGGTGACTCAAGTACAAAACCAACATGTGAGTGCTGGTGTCACCGTGAGATCCAGAGAGAAACTCTGTGGGGGCAAGGGTGTGAAAGATGGGCTGACCTCCATTTTTGGGGACAAAAGGTGGTTATTTGACTCCCTGGGATTTGTGGTACCAAATCCTTGGGGCAAAGGGGTCAGAACATGAACATTCTCAGCCAGCACCTTCTGCAGGGAGCAACCTGGCACTAAGAGACATGTTGCACGAGCATCTCTTAGAGATCCCACCTCTGTTCATCTGGACAGGATGAAGTGATCCTGAACTTACTTTGCTGACTAGGAGATAGAGATTTTAGGATTTTACTGACTCCCTCCTTTCTATGTAAGTACCTGATGTATTACGCAGTGGCACTACACACCATTTCTCCAGCCCCACAAATTTGCCTTTACCTTCAAAAACAAAGGTGGAGCATATTCATAGTCAAAGATGCCCCATAACCACTGCTGCCTTCTGTGGTGGATCTGTCTGGTGGTTGTGTGCCAAGTGCACTGTGATAGGCCCTTAAGACAAACAAGTGATGTATTTTTGAGTTGCAATCACACCCAGGCGTGACAACAGTATCAGGGACGGTCCCAGACACGTGCAGGTGCAGAGCTGGCAGCATTTAGAGACTTGTGAAATCAAACAGGAAGGTATGGATTTGCAATGTTGAGTACAGGAATCTTAATAATACATAAGCCCTTTTTTAGTCACTTCAA
The DNA here is from genome assembly GCA_013400735.1 of Pomatostomus ruficeps. Lineage (NCBI taxonomy): Eukaryota > Metazoa > Chordata > Aves > Passeriformes > Timaliidae > Pomatostomus > Pomatostomus ruficeps. The sequence goes on along the minus strand of VYZT01051659.1, from coordinate 32,395 downwards.
CTTTTCATTGGGTCAAGCCCTAAGCAGCTCATTAAGTTGCAGTGATACAATCAGGAAGCTGAAGCAATGTCATGTGGAGACTCTGCTCCCACATTATCTCTCCTGAACAACTACAAGAGTGCAGTGAGCCGTCCTTAGCCATCTAAAAACTACTCCTGCAAGCTATTTCAGGGCTACTCAAAAAGTATATGTTTGTGATTTGTAAGTGATTGAAGAATCAGCCTTCCAATTCTCCCTAATTTTCTTGAACGTTTGTTTACTGTTGGAGCAGGTGTTAAATTTCTTCATATTAAATTGATAGATGTATTTAGACAAGAAAAAATCTACTACAAGTGGCTTAGTTTACAGATTTTCATGTATTAGGAACAAATCCTTTATGTACCTTAGGTGAAAGTGGGTTTGACGAAGAAATAAAAGTCTCTAAGTCTTAGGAAATAACACTTATTAATTAAAAATTACAAATGACAAACAGCTGCAGAGAGGGAGACAGAATCTATGTTGGGAAATTAGTGGAAGATTGTAGTCAGGGAAGAGAAAGGCTGGGTGTAGGATTAGTAAATTAATTCCTCTACCCCTCTTTCACAAATAAATCGGTGGAACGTGGATGACCCTCATCCTGGTAGGGAGAGACAGCAGGCAGTAATTCTATCCCCTCCACCCAGTTTCTTTTGCTCTCAATTACACCCCTGGCCTCAGAGAGCAGAAGCCCTGGCTCACTCTGCCCTGTGGCTGCTGCCAGCCCAGGCAGAGCCAGACACAGGAGCATCACTTCCACTTTCAGCTCCCAGACTGAACTGCACCTCCTAAATTTATGTGTTTGTTGTCATTCCTACATGCCCTTCCCAACCTTCATTTTTCAAGGAAGTGGATATATTCTGATCCAAATGATTTGGTGTATTTAATGGCACTTCCATTCATTTTCTGCTTGCTAAATGAACAGTGATCAGTATGTCCAATATAGGAAAGTGTTAGAGGGCAACATTCACACTAGAACAACATAAAATAAATAGTATATATGCAAGAAGCAATTTACTTGGGCATATTTTTTGGTTATTTTGTCTCCAGTTACAAACGATAAAGTGATGCCATTGAGATTAATTGAATATGATCACTGATTTTTTTCATTTTCATGAAGTCTGAGGCAATAAAATATGCCTTCTCTAAAATAAAACCATGAACTGCAGACACATCTCATACATCCCAGGCAGGAAAAGAGAGAAAGTTTTTCTACATTAAATACATATACTGGAGTAATGCATCTCTTATTCATACACAAGAAAATTTTGCCTCAGGTTTAAGTGCTCACTAGTTCATACTTTAGGCTGATGAATGAGGTCTAAAATGTTAAACCTAACAATTAGAATAAACATGGTCATGTTGAAAACTTAGGTCAGAACATCACCTGGACTAGAGCTGGTATTGTACCACAGCAATGCTATAGAAGTAAGAATATGAGCATGGGTTGTGTTGTCTGGATAACTTTAAATTACAGCCTTGCTCAAAGCAAGAGTCTTTTCTTCATGATTTCCTGTAAAATATCATCTATATCCATAGCAGCATGGGAGCAATAATAATACAATCACTAGTGCAGCACAAATTAATTTCTGAACAACTGTCTCGTTTGAAAGTCCTCTAGGAGAGAAAAAAAATCGATCAATAGGCAAAGTCCACTGTATTTGCACAAGGCCAGGATGCTTGGGCTGCGCATGCAGCTGGAGAGTTGTAATCCAAATCCTTTCTGCACGTGACTGGAGCGTGCTCAGGGCTGCTTTGCCGGTCTCTTAAGTGTAGTCATTCCCAGAGAAGGAGCAAGCAATAGGCTGCTGGACTCGTTGCAGCCAGAGTGCTAACAGGTTTCTGCAGGCACCAAGCCCAGCTGTCCGTGGGCGAGCAGGCATTCCGGCACCAGGGCTGCAGGAGACAGGCTGCCAGAGAACACGTCCTGGCAGTGGAGGCCAAGCCACTGGGGAGCTGTGAGGGCCAGGCATATGGACTGTCCCTCTGAAGAAACACATTATCAAAGCTGATTCTGCTGAAACATGGGTGTCCCTTTGTTCAGCAGGACAGCAGCACAGCCAGGCAGTGCAGCTGAAAAGGTGTGGAGTTCTCAAAGAACAGCAGTGCACCCCAGCTGAGCTGAAGGGGAGTGAGTGGCTTCAGCATGTCCTCTGTACCATGGGTGAGGCCAGGGTGGCTGCAAGGACAGCCCTGGTTGACCTTGACTGCAGTCTCTCCTCTGGCTCGGTCTGGGTGCTGTGATTAATGCAAGTCACAGTGTGGTCAACCCTGCCTTGCCTACAGCTAAATTGCACAGTGCTCATGAGGGACATGGCACTAAGTCCCTGTGAAATCTGCCTTTCCCCAGCACACTGAGCTTTCTGTGTGGAGGTCCCTGGCCTTGCTCACGTCTCCAGATTTCCCTCTACAAGTGAGTGGAGCATTTGTGGAAAACACTTCTCTGTGTCTGTGTGTGTAGGAATGGGCGATGAGGGCTCCTGCACATCTGCCTGCTGCAGCACCCCTCCCACACACAGCCTGATGCTCACAGTACAGATGGAGTTTGAAAACACACAGGTAAAAAGACTTAAATAAACCATCCTCTCTAGTACTGATATATCGCTTCAGTTTAGTCTAAACCACTCAGCCAAACCACAATATTTTGAGAAAGAGAGCAAATGTAAGTACTCATGTCCTTATAGCCAGTAAAACAAAATAAGTGCAGCAGACAGCCAGTTATAGTGGACACACAGTCCTTTGGGGAAGACTTCCCAAGCCAACCATTAAATTCAATACATTTTTCCCTGCTCACTCAGGGCTCCTAAAGAAAGGGTTGAGCTCAGGGGATGACAGAGGAACTGAGGAAATGAGATAAAACAGCTACTGAAATTGAATTTCCTTGCAGAACAATTCTTCCATAAGATGCGTAAACTTTTCTTACCTAAATAAATACTTTGGGGCACACAAGTTTTTGCATTGCCAGTGTGACTCTGATGGTAACCTTTGTCTATACTGTGACTTCCCAAGAATCTCAGAAAATAGCTGGTACTTTTACATATTATGTATCATCTTGAGCTAGGCAACACTTGGGAACCACAAAATTCTTCCAAATGTTTGCAAATACCAGAGTCTTAAAAAAACCCAAACAAAATCCCCAAACTCTACCTCCCTTCCTCCCTCCTCCAGCTCTGGCTGCAAGTATTTCAAATATATAAAGAAAAAAATCTCTGGACTTTTTGGTGACTTGACTATAAACATCTCTGCCTCTTTCCTTGTCACTGCCTAATTGGTTCTGCCTGAACAGGCCACATATAAGCAGTAAAGAAAATAATGAGGTAACAAGGAAAGTGTTTAGGGCACCTAGGCTGTAAAGCATCAACCTAAATATCAACTATAGTGGCACTATGTAGTACTTGCAATATTTACAGTTCTATTCATTGCTGGAATATCCCATGAGGCAGGTATACTCTATATACAGCTACATTTAGGACAAAGAAATTACAGCATGCAGCTGTTAGGAGACTTGCCTTTGATCAAAAAGGAATTCATTATCAGAGATGAAATTCAACACAAAGCTCCTGATTCCACTGCTCCCACCGTCTCAACAAGAAAATACAAATACTTTTACATTCAAGAAATAAGAATCAAAATTATTTTGCTTCAAGTGCTTTTGATGTCTCAAAAGTATTGAAAAAAAAAATAAACCCAGCCCTCAATTTCTTACTTTACCCATAATCTAAATGAATGAAAATATCCATCCTTTAATTGTTAACCTTACATATTTGTTATGCAGCAGCATAGGGATTAATGGTGTCAGCTCTTGACAGGTTAAGATGGGTAAATTCTTACCTTCTTGCTCTGTCAGAGCTGGCCTTTGGAGAGTTGGTTTTCAACCTCACTTTCCTCTGTTAAATGAAGAACTCGAATCGGATGGATTGCCTTGAAAGAAATTAATTTATTTTTTCACTGTGAGACTCGTATGTTTACTTCTCATTCTTGAATGAAAAAAAGCCCTCTAAATAAAAGCAAAAATCAAAATAACAGAACACAAGCTGTGATTTATTCAGTCCAGTATCAGCAATTCAGTTCTCCAGTCAGAAGTGAAGATGGAGAATTTAGAAACAAATGTGTCCCTTCCATTCAAAGACAAGACCATGAATCAGTACTTGTTTACATACGATCTTGTTTACATACGATCTGTCTTGCTATACTTTGTGCAGAGGAAGTGCTTTCACCCACACATTTCTCCACCTAACCTGTTCTTGTTCAGGTTTCACATAGAAATGACCTTGACAACAGCAATAAACAGAACTAAACATAGTTTTGTAGTACTAAAATTGTTTCATTAAGAGTGTCAATTTAAAAAAAGATACTTTAAAATTAACCTGCTGGAAAGAAAGAGGATAAAATCCATCACCCATATAGATTTGTTTGGGTTTTTTTTCACTCGTTAGAGCAGCTTCAGCCCTGCATTTGTGGAGTTAATTACCTTTAACAGAATTTTGCCATTGTCTCACTTTTGTTGTTAAAAATAAAGTCTTCCATCATAAATTAAGACCACCATAAACTGAATCACAGGCCTCAGCTTATGATTATTGCTACCACCAATAATGAAAAAATTCTCTGCTGTACTGGAACAAATCCCATAGCCTTTTGAGTTGACTGGACGAATAATCTGTGAAGTTCCCTATTTTAAGTTTTTGCTAACATTGCCTCCAAGTTATGAGAGCCTTGAGAATGTGACAGCGAACTTTCAATTTATTGCGGCCTAAACATGCTTGCAAGACTAGGATTAAGAAGAGTCCTTGTATAAATACCAGGGAAGAGATGGCTCCAAGCTGTCTACCTGATGCATTCACAAACCTTGCAGGACCTGTTGGTGCATACAGGGGCTAAAGTCCCTTCCACACTGCTTTTCCCCCTCTCCTTCCCTTACTCATCACCTCTGCTGGGTGACTAAAGACAATAATCTCAATAAAGTATTGTCGTTGAAGATACAGGAAATATGGTGGAACTAAAGGTCCAAGTACATTTTTGGTCCACTGACCTAAAAATTCAAACCAAGTCAAACTGATTCATTTATAGTATGAAGACATTTATATTGGTAATGCTGGCTGTGAACATATTTCTGTAGTCCTGCTGAGTGGCTTCTGAGCCACTCCTGAGCAGCTGCCCCAAGAAAATGCCATCACCTTTATAGCTTGAAGTGAATTTTACAATTAGAACAGATACATTTAATAGCATCTGCAGGTATAAAACAGTTGTACTCAGAGAGGGAGGGAGATGCTTTTTGATATTTTAAAAGAAGTTATTTCCTTTGTTGCACATATTGAAGAACGTACCAAAAAAGGTGCCATTTCGCTAAATTCCTCCTACATCTTATAAAAAGGGACAAAACCAGTCAGAAAATAGTTTGGGGAAATCTGTGAATAATGGTAATACTTAAATAATTCCATTCTCTGGAATAGTTTCTGAAGTCTTTTTCATATCTTAGTGAAAACAGTAACAGCCACTTTTGCCTATAGATGAGAACTGTAGCATTTAAATCAAGATGTGACTGATAATTTCCAACTTCCCCTACTTTGGAGGGAACGGTTTTGGCATGGACTAAGATTATAGGAGTTCTAATAAATACACATATTTAAAACATCTTGTATAATTTGTAGGCTATTTAGCATCTATAGCAAAACAAGGTTTTTGGGAAAAAAAACCAAAAAACCCCCCAAAAAACCAAGGATGAAAACAGCTCTTCTGGAAGATTTCCATCTCTGCAGGATCTGGGGAAAACACAAAATGTTTTCATTGACTACTCTGAGATGCAGATGTAAAGGAAAGGACCGGAGCAGAAACGTGATTTAAAATAGACATTTTCCTAGAGACACATAGTTCTTTGGATCACAATATTCTGGCATTGATGCCTGGGGACAGGGGTCAGCAAACCTCCCAAGCTCTATTGGATGACATCTGTAAAAGAGATAGCGTGTAATGCAACCACATTTGGGGCCGGGAGCTGAGCAACAGACGTCTGTATGGTAAAAGCTTCTTTTGGAGGTCAAGTGACAAATACCACATGCAAGACCTGCAGCACCATCAGGACGGAGGAGGGTACAGCTTCATTTCTGCCCCCACAGCTCCACCCCTGGGCATAAATGTCAAAAAATAAAGACTATGTCCTCAAAAGTATTCTAACAAAAGAACTGCATTTTTTAAAACTGTATTTCCAAGAGAACCTTATTAGAATTTCATTCCCCAAAGTAAAAGAGTAACAACATTACAAAAATAAAGACAGAAAGATGAATTGGAATAAAACATTTGGGTGGAAACACTGAGCTGTTGCCATGACTAATGGGAACTAATTTATTTACTTATACTTCCTTTGTAATCTCGTTTCCTCCCATGTGACAACCAATGACTCATTGTTTGTTTACTGATGAAGGAAACATACTTTCTGAAACCTGTACCAGGAGGGATCTTCTCTGGACAGTCTGCGTTTGTCCCACACCCAGAAGTGGGCTGAGCCATCTCTGCAGTGCCCATTCAGTAGGGCCCTGCAGACCCGTGGGTACCAACCCTCAGCATCTCAGGCCAGGGGAAGGAGGAGGAGAGGCACACATATAGGTGCTACCCCTAGGGACTGCTGTGGGCAAGTAAGGTAGCTTGGGCTTTTTTTACTTTTCCAACAGGTTTTCCCAGTCTTGGTGGTCCAGGAACATTCTGGGCAGAGAAATGTAATATTGACAATGCTGCTGGAAAAGTGGTAAAGGTGAGAGTTTGTATGCAGTTTGGTGTGCTCTGTCTTCTGTATTTCTGGGCTTGACATGTTCTAGTTCAGGCAACACTGCCAGGAAAAAAAGCTGGGTAGTTGTTTGCCTTACTCTTTTTTCCTTTCCCCTCATTTGCATCCCCATCCTGATGAGCAGAAACTGAAATGGAAATATATTTCTGGGGTGTTTCTTCAAGTCAGCAGACAAAATAAAAAGATCTCCATTGAAGAAAGGAAGAGAAAATCATAATTTTTGACAGATCAGCCAGCTGCAAGAATCACTGTGGTAATCTGCTAGCCTCTTAGGAATGAGGACTGCTCACTGGTAGGTGTGTCACATAAAAGGCTGCTACTTTATTGTTGTTGACTTGGTTTTTCCCCTTCCATTGCCTGTCCTTCAGAGAGACTTGCTGAACCTCTCAGGGTGGTTGTTAGCTGGTGGTGTACACCAAACACAATGTGGAAGAGCATGGCCCTGAATAGCAGGGTTTTCCCCAAACCACAGCCCTCTCTACCATTTGAGGTGACAATCAGCCACCATCATTTGATGCTAGTGTCATTCTAGGGTTCTAGTTATTAAAAAGTAACAAAACAGCTAACAGATAAACATATGAGATCATCAACTCTCCCATTAATTAAAAGGGAGTGTTTCAATACGAGTAATAATTAACTTAAGTGGATATGGGATACAAGCCTTGTAGTAGGACTGAGTACAGCAGGGAAGCCTTTGGTGCTAGGAGGTAACATTAGTCACATGGGAAATCCTGGGAGCACCCTTGAACAGTGAGACTAAGCTGCTGGAAAACAGACAATGTCTTTTGGTCTAAGCCAGTTCCTGTTTCCAAATCCATTCCTGAATTCTGCTCATGACTTAGCCATAGGCTTGCCTTTGACAGACCACTTCATGGGCCAGTAACTCAGATTTTGTGATTACAACATGAAACATAAAAAAAATGTCCTGGATTCAGAAAAGAAAATTATTCAGCAAGATAATTTCAGGAGGATAAGTCTCATCATTCTTCTTGCTGGAGCAGTGCCCTCATCAAGGAAGAGGTGAAGCCATTGAGAGGAGACAAAGTCCATCCATACTGGGACATGGATGATAACATGGAACAGATGTTCCTGCCTGCTCCCAGGATGTTTGAGATATAAAGTCAAGGCTCCAGACTGCCTATCCACAGGAAGTCCCACATCACTAGGCTCCAGGCATTGCCTGTGGGCTGAACGGATGTTGTGGAGAGACAACAAAGCCCCCCAAACTCCTGAACCTGGCAGTGAGCCTTCCCCACTGTGACTGAGTGGCAGCACTGGGCATCCCCTCTCCCAGTCACGCCATTTGTTTACCTCTTTGAGTGCACTGTTAACATCTGCTATACTTCAGCAATTAAATAGATTATTGGAAATATTTTTAGTTAACCTGGACTCTGGCAGTAGCCTTATTGCTACTTTTGTGTCACATAACCGAATCACAAAAGCTCAAAGCTCTGCCCACAACTGCTCTGAAGGAAGGATGCCCATAATACCTGAAAACCTGATAACTGAAAGATTTTATGCATATTCATCTTTGAATCTTTGCTTAGAAGTAAATTTGGAGGAACACATCATTTATCTATCTCCAACCTAAAATACTCCAGAGTGATTGTTCAGCTTGTAAAATATTTAGATGCATACACCCACACATGGCCCAATTTTTCAAACTAGGTTTGTATCCTAATTTGTTTGTGCAGCTTCTGTGACTGAATGTTCAGCTAATAAATGGACAGGCAAATGCTTAGATCTATACATACCAGGCTCTCTTATTTCCTCATTTTTAGGTGTAAACAAGACAAATGTTAAACACCATCTCTTGTCAAACACCAAGCAGACTGCAGTCTGTGCTGCTTTCTAAAAGGAAAGTGGGCCCAGGAACAAATTCCAGTGATCCCACCACTAAATGCATTAAGCATAAAATAAGTAGTTCTATAAATACATATACTAAAGACGTAAGTGGGAACTATACATAGTGGATGGTCACATTCTTAACCCTAGTCTGTGTAGCTTGCCGGATAACTACTGGAACTCCCAAGTTACATTTACAAGTACTACATTATAGTCCAAAACCATTTGAAGATAAACTTGTGCTTACTGTCAAAGGAAACCTTTGAACTTTTTTTACTTCCTAATTAAAAAAAAAATATTAGCACATTCCTTGAGCACTGGTTAAATTAAGCTTCATAGGGGTTTTTTCCAGTATATAACTCTTACGGACTAGCTCAGGGAAGTTCTAAACTTGCATTATAGGGACAGATAAAAACAATGTCATAGACAAGGTGCATATACAGCCCATATAAAATAATATGGTATTTATGCATCAGTCAACATTGTGATTCATGTTAAACTATAACATGAACACTACATCACTGTAATACAGCTATTAACTATGAGAGATCCTGTGCCTTACAATGCACTCTTGTTCCCCTCAGTGCTTATAAGCACAGTTTTCCAAATTGCTCTCTGTAATTTCATAGACATCATCCTCATGGAATTTCTGCTCTAATGTTCCCCTTAATCTCTGCAAATTGAATCTCTTCCAGTTGCACGAGACATATACATGTATATGTTGTAGGAATCCCCTCCCTTCCCTTGGCATTTTATTTGCCCTCTTCAGCAGTGGGAGTTGTAGAGATGTGATGCTGTGTTTTGTCAGGGCACCAAACTGTCAGCAGGAAGTATGCTCAACCCCCCCTCTGAAAAATCACCCCCCATTTTTCCAGCTTATCACACAATCAAACTGTGTTGTTGTAGGCACACTTCCTGAAACTCTCACCTGGAAGGATCTGGGATTCATTTCACCCCAAGAAGGCAGCAAATGGAGGAAGCCATGGACAAGGGCTGCTGTGCCACAGTGTTAAGTTATGATGCACTTACATACTGAAGGGGGGTTGTTTTTAAATAAAGCTATCTGTACCTAATGAGGCCCTGACAGGCCACAGAGGGTGAAGATGAGCGATTGACTCATTTCCTGGGTCTGCCCCTTCACTGTGACTCATGGTGTCACACTTCACCCTGGATGTCCCATCCCCACCGGGGACCCATGCAGCACCCTGTGGATGTGGGTGCCTCTCCCCATGGGACTCTGAGTATCAGGATGAGCTGGACATGGGGCAGAGAGCCAGCTCTGTAGGAGATCCAGCTCTGCAAGGAGGCGAGCAAAGGCGTCTGCTCACTTTGCAGCATGGTTGCCAACATACCACGGATGAAAATTAAGCAAGTTGTAGTTCTTCATTGATTTTGCCATATATGATGAACCCTCCTAGCATCTTCAGGAGGAATTACTTCCAGATCTCAGAGAGAAGAAATCTCGTTCCTTTTGCATGCACTGCCAAGACAACAACTGGCTTTGTTACTCTAAACACTGAGAAAAATCGCTCTCTCAGGAGCCACAAACACCTGAGAAAGGGAATCCCTTTTATTTTAGAGGTCTGCTTTGGACTAAGAAGGATTGCACTGCATCTCTCTCTTCATCAGCTGGGGAGGGGGAGCTTGTTCCATCATAAACCTCTCCAAAGGACAGGTCTGAAGCAAGACCAGGATAGTGAAAGCAGCCACATCTCACACAGCCCAGCTGCTGGGCTATGTTGTCTGCTGCACCTTTTGCTCAAGGGCCTTAGGTGCCCATACCTTAGATTAGCTGACATAATCTTTAGGTATGATGTTTAGATGCCAATAGCCAGCCTGAACTATTTTTCACTAGGGGAATTTAGGAGGAGGTCTAATACCTAGCTAAATTGTGGCGATGGGCATTTGGAGCCTCAAGTTGGACCTGTCTCCTGCTCCCAGCTCCTAATGTGGCTGTGAACTAGAGGTGCCTGGGTCACTCTGAGATGCCCAAGGCCTGCCCTCCTTCCTGGCCTCCAGTCCTATGCTCCAGAGAGACGTGGGCTTTCTGTAGTTCCTGTCATACAGCTGTTAGTCCCCAGTGCATGTCTACTGTCCCCTGGGTGGCCATGCCTATGTGTTAGCAACTCAACAAAGCCCTAAATTGCTACCAATTATAATAGGACATAAGCCGAGTCTTTCCTTACATTGTTTTCCCATCTTAATGTATTTTTCCATTTTTCTGAGACATGAGAAATGATATGCAATTCAATATTAATCCCTTCAATATTATGGATGAATTTATTCAGGGCAGCTAATTTACCAAATGTTGTCTCACATGCTTTTTTATCAACAGTTAAAGTTTTGTCAATGCTTCCTAATTGCCAGCACTCTATCTTCATTTTAGTTTATATAAAACAAAGTTTGAATATAGTTCTGCATCATTCCCATTTCACAACAATTTATTTCAGTTCCCTCTTTAAAATGGGGTCTGCTTCCTCTTTAGCACAGCACTCATCTTATTTGATGCCCCTTTGCTGCGGTGCCTTCTGGAGGGGGGGAGCACCATGCATCCGTCCGCCGCTTCAGGGGCTGTCCAGGCTGCTCCAAGGCACGGGTGGGCTGGCGAAGTTCCTGTAGGGGTTCACCTCGTCCACCAATGTTCCAGGCGCGCCGAAGAAGAAGAGACAGGAGGAGGGGCGTTCCCAGATGGTTTATTTGGCACTGGATTGTGCGGGGAAGCATGNGAGACCAAAACTGGCCAGAGCACACTGCAACACCTCTTTGGCTGCCCTTCACTTCTTCTGTTTTCTTGCTAGTTTTATCTCTTCCCAGGGACTTGGGCAGAGCCTGAGAAGCAGGATTTCCAAAGGCACACTGCCTACTTCTTCCTCTATTCTGTTTTCTGTTTCAAGGACGGGGAGTAGTGGAGAATGTAGACAGACATGCTGCAATTGTGGTTTCTTTTCAAGTTCCCCAACTTTCTTAGAAATTCACGTTGGTTGTCTTGTTTGTTGATGTATTCCATTGCATCATAGTGACTAGTTTTCTTCACACCTTCCAAATGTTCTGTGCCTCTTACCTCCTGTACCAAACATCTAATCCAAAACTTCTGGTTATTAGTGAGAGTCTCCTCTACAATGCCTTTATGGGTTTGCTTACTTGAACTTGAATAATTGTGAATAGCAGCATCAAACTTTCCTATTCTTTCATACCTAATTCCTCCCCTTGCTGAACAGAAATAAGTCCTTGATGGAATTCCAGCTGCACTAAAACCTCAAAATGCAGAACATTGCAGATCAATCTTCCTGTCTACAACTATGTGATACTGTTAAAGAAAAAAAAAAGAAATGTGGGAGTTCAAGAAAACATGGAAAGAAGTTAGGATTTTTTGATTCAGTTCTTTCAGCATGTGGGGCAGGCATCCTTTTGTACTTTTCACTGCATTGGAGAGAGAGACAGGAGAGGAAAGGCAGAGGGGAAGAGAGAAAGAGAGAAAAAGGGAGAGAGAAGAGGAAAGGGAAGGAAGGAAGGAAGGAAGGAAGGAAGGAAGGAAGGAAGGAAGGAAGGAAGGAAGTTAAAATGGATGACAATACTGAAGCACTCTATTATCTGACACATAATTCAGTTGTGTCTGCAGGTTAGCAATGCCTTGATATTAGTAGTAGCTGTAGCTGTCATACCACAGATACCAGACTGGGGTGCTCCCAGGTCTCTGTGGGGCTGTCAGTCCTGGGATTGCTCAGATTCTCTTGCTGGGTTCTCATCTCTGGCACCCATTCTTCATTTTTCCTAAATAATAAAACATAATAACCTAACTGCCCAAATCCTGTTCCCCTTTTTCTTCATCTGATTGCACCAAACTACGTTAGCACTCTCTATCCCACCTCTGTCTCCTGTGGCGGAGCCTGGATCTGCACAGCCAGCAACCGCACTGCCCACCTATGAGAATAACCATAGGGGTCTCCACTGTGCTGGTGCTGGCACCCTTTGGCACCACTGGGGGCTGCAAGGAGAGGCTGGGGTGCTGTTGTGGGGAAGGTGCCCTCCAGATGGGTCACCACCTCCAGCAGCCATCCGGAAAGTACCAGCACAGCCAAGAGCTGGGCTTCAGGTGATTTAATACAAGTGCCTCCCATGCTGGAAAAGAAGAAAATTAGGAAGTAGGGAGCTATCAAAACTATGAAAGGTTTCATTCTGCAAGTACTGGACAGAAGTGGTATGAAGACAAAAAACAGGAAAGCAAGATCTTTCCACAGTAGATCAATATTGTTGATGTAATGAAGATCTTCGCAAAAGGCAAGGTCACACATTTCCTACATCAGCCATTGTAGTAGCAAGTGGTCCCTACTGTTCAGATTTGAAAATTGACCTTTTTGTCTTTCATTACTACCACAGAGATCAATAATCTCCTGCATGAGATGAGACACCAGTAACTGTGGAATGTCCAGGGGACAAAAAAATGAGGTTATGGTACTCCACTGTCTGCTGAAACTCTTCTTTGTGAATGTCCCAAAACAGCCTGTTTAAATTTCTTCTCCAGTGCAGAGATGGAAGATAAGGCTAGAACTCATCTTCATTCATTCTACATAATTAATCAGCAATGATAAGAGCTTGATGAAACAACATCTGCAGTAATGTAGACTTTAAAAATAGATTCTATAATTTCCTCTATGTTTTCAGTTTCAGTCTACATTCATGCAGGATGTTATGCAAATCCATAATCATATCCTTTCCTCCCACACATATGCACTCATAGGAAGGCTGGCTGATACACACAGAAACAAAGCACATGTACCTATACAGAAACATGCTAGTGTTGAGATGTAGGCATTAATTTTAAATATGCTAACGTATATTATTTTCATCATTCTTTTCAAGTGTATGGTTCTATATGTGCTTACGTATCACTCTGCCATAACACATCATGTAAGCATAGTGGTATCTTTACATTAAGCTGCAGACATGGGATGAGCATTGCCGGTGAGAGACACAGAGTGTATATTCAAATGCATCTTCATTACATATAATTACTCAAAAGATTTTTGTCCTCCCTAAGTAGACCTCACAGAACTATTGCTGCAAAGCTGATTTTGGACTCTATTTATTATCCAATACATTTAGACAGAAAGGGAAAAAGAAACAGAGAGGGAAAGAAGAAACAAAATGCAAAAATAAAACAAGATAGATATTAAAGAAAAGATGTAAAATACACATTCAGTCATATTCTCTGTAATAAATATGTGTATAATTACTTTCACCAAAAGAGTCTAGATAATTATAAGGACACAGTCCCACATCTGAAACCTCTGTCTCATATATATATATAAATGTACACACAGGCATATATATATATATGTAAGTATATATGCATAAACACACACATATGCATATATCTGTATTTTCATACATGCTTGTATCAATGCACATATAAGTGCATATATATGGGATAAATAAATACTACCTCAACCCCAAAACTTTTGCAAGGAAAAGAGACCAGTGATGCAGACTCCCGACTCTCTGACAGATCTGTGGAGCCAGCTTATGTCATTTCTGCCTCTAGTTTGCTTAAAATACAAAGGACAAATTTCTGCTTTACATGCTGCTTTTGCAGGCAGTGCCTTACAGGCAGATTTACAGCACCAACAACATCAACAATGGTAGAGTGGGGATAAACTCACAGAAATCGCTGACACAACTCTGTAGATAGAAAATGCCCCGCGGTGGCCCAAAAAAAAAAAAAAAATCCACCAAACCACCCCAGACAATTTCTTGCAATCTCTTTCCTCATCATGTACTAATATACACCACTGTCATGTCTTGAAAGAAATTCAGGGCTTTCTATGGCAAAAAGAAGGATAAATTGCTTTATCTCAGCCAGAAGTGGAGCACGCCTTCTGTCATATCCCCAAAGCTGCTCCGGGGAGAGGATTTCCTCACATGGATTCAGGCAATTATTTTACATTGAATGAGAAGGAGGAACATTTCTGTTTCTGTGACTGAGCCTCCCTGGGGGTCCTCTGCTGCCAACAAGTAGGATGTGCAGCTCCTGGAAGATGGGTGTTGAGGGCTGAAGTGCTTTTGACAGCCAGTGTCTCACTGGGGTGCTTCCTCTCTCAGGTTCACACGGGGGACTTCTCCCCATGGGTGGAAAGGTGGCAAGCTGCCCTTCATCCACATCCCAGCTGCAGGACAGCAGAAAATGGGGCACCAGTGGCTTTAGTTCAGACCTTGAGCCCAGCCTGGCTATCTTCTCCCTCCAGTGGGATTGAATGACTGGGCTCCTGAGCATCCCCAAGCAGAGAATGCAATCACATTCCACAGAGCTCCTGACTGCGAACTACAGTGCTACTGAGTTTTCCTTTTCTATTAAAAAAACCCCGAACAACAAAAGCCAACCAAAAAACAAACAAAAAAGCAAGCAAGCAAACAAAAACAACAACAACAAAAACCAAAAACAAAAACAAAAACAAAAAAACCCCAAAAAAACTAACCCCAGAAAGACCTCCAAAGGTTTTCTGAAAAGCAGTCCTCAGCAGAGGTACAGGAAACTTTTCATGCTGGGCAGTCTGCTGTGCCCCTAGGGGTGAGAAGAATCCCTCCAGCAGCACCACAGGTGCAGAGTGGGAGGGAGCCAAGTTCTCCCTTGTGCTGCAACCACCTGACAGCTGCTGCTGCGTTCCAGGTATTGCTGAAGGTGTCCTACTGCTGGATCATTGCCACGCTGTGCTGTGCAAGAGGTAAAAACACATCAAAAGATGCTACCCTGGCTGAAAGGTGATTTATTGCAGTTGTTATAAGTTAAAAGGCTGATTGCAGTGAAGCATTCTGCATTTTGCTTTATTTATTGGCATTACTTTCTATAAATGCAATGGGAAAATGAGCAGAGATTCCTTCCACGGAATGGCCATTGCATTTCTCAGCTCCACACAGACTACTTGTAAACTTAATGTTTGTAATTAGTGGCTGAGCATGTCCCTTGGTATCTGTGATGACATCATTAAGTGAAAGACAACTGAACTTTCATTGCCAGTCTAGTTTTAATTTAGAGCATAGAAAATCTCTTTTCAAAATGATTTGGTTGCATTCATGGACATCAGAGCTTCAAATTTTTTGGAGCACATCCACTGTGAATATTATTTTCTGCAACTTTTATTAGTCTGGAGAACGAGTTGGTGCAGAACACAAGGAAAATAAATCTGGACATGTAAACCTTACAGTCTGAATCCACCCATCTGTAATGAAAATAAATGCTTGGGTGATTCAGTTCTACTTAAATTGAAACTCAAGCTGATTGCAAGGGTGGCAAATATCACTGATCAATCTTTAACATCTCTAAATAGGCATGATCTTCATCTGAGTTCATCTGAGTTTTTGCATTAATTTGTAGCTTTGAAAAACTGGGAACATTTTAAATTTTGCTATGTTCTCATGTAGTTGCTGAATCTCAACAGGGATTTTTGCCTGAAGTACAGTATCTGGCTGTCTACTGCCTTACTTATAAGTGTAATTATTAGTGTAGTGGTGCATTGAGAGCATTTGGGGCATAACTCAGGCATGGAGAGTTACTCTACTTTCACACAGTAGAAGCAAAACAGATTTGGCAAACTCTGCAAAGTGATGACTGGGTTGACAATATTACGAGTATTTGTGCATCAAGAAGTCCTGCTCAGCACTTGACTTTTTCTGAGCACATTCTGCACACACCTGCACAAGCTAGTCCCATGAACAAACCATGTTTTTGGTACTCAGTGAAGAGCGAGAGAAACTTCTAGGGAGTTTTATTTGTAAAATGGCTGAAAGGTATTTGCTTCTATCTCAAACCAGGAGGCCTTGCTGAGCAGGGATTGTGAGCAGCATTGCTAGCAGCAACCATTAGCAAAGGTCAGGGCAAGCAATTTCTAATGCTGAAGGAGATGGAAACAGCTTCCCATGGAGCAGGACGTTTCAGTGACAGAGATGTGTGTGTGACAGCCACACCAGGCTTTTCTGACATAGACATGTCCTGGGATATCTGGAACACCCATGACTCTGGGAAAAAAACGGCAGTGTACAGTGAAAACTAAAAACTCACATCAGAAGTGGGAATGGCAGGGAATGGCTCAATGAGATGTCCCTGTGTGACACAGCTGTAGGTAAGCAGGCATTCCCCTTGCAGTCTGTGTGTGGTCATTTTTGGCTATTCATCAATGAGAAGAGTGATTTTGACTCAGTGAGCTGTGTGTTTGTGCCCAATTCCAACTCAGTGCCCCGCCTAACCACATGTGTTGCTGCATGTTCAAGGTATGGCACCTGGGGAGGAGCAAGAGCTATCAGGGTTTGAGATGAACAGCACAAGTCACGAAATGTGTGACAATAAAAGATCAAAAGAAAGGGAAAAGACCGAGGCTTCAGAAAAAATTACACAACTTAAAAACTGTTTGAAACTCCTGGGGGTAGGAAAAAAGGGATAAAAAAGAGATTTTACAGTCCTCAACAGGGGAGCAGAGAGGTTTGTGCAGTTCCTTCACAGTGCTGCTCCACTGACATATTGCAGATTTGAGCTCACCTTCAGTTAAGGTCAGCTTTCCAGTGCTTGAAGTTGCTAATCCTGCTGAATAGTCAGGCCCCAAATGAACCATCTCCCAAAGGGAGCTGTCAAGCAATACTTGCCCACTTAATTGACTAAGACCTGTTCCTAGTTTTTTTGCTGGCAATTGATGGATCTAGTAGTTGTCTTTTCCCTACAAGATAGATCAATTGACAAGAAAACTATTTAATGACAAAGCTTCTAAATGCTTGTCTAAGTTCTCCATGCATTTTAACAGTGGAGACAAGTTGTTCAATCAAGCATGGCATCAAGCGCTGCAGTGTTGAGTTGAAATGTATCAGCCGCTCTAAAGGAAATGCTTCTGGTCATGTTGTGGACAGAACATCCAGAGATACATTTAATGTGACAGGCTTTAGTATCCAATATCTATGAGTTTAGGTTGGAAGCAAGCTTGTAGAGGTGCTCTAAAATGCCAATTGAACTCACCAGCACATAGACATATTTGTTGGTTTAACCCCCAAGGACGCTGCTGTGATTCAAAAATAGGCATGAAGGTGCAGACAGGCAGTCCGTGCCTTGCAATAGCCCTGTGTTTGTTCTCCACTCAGTTTTAGCCTCCAAGCACTCGGCATTATTTCACATCTACACAAGGATTTCACTGGCCGTGGTTCTCTTAGACAATCCTTTCTCACAAGGTTTCCATGTTTCTCCGACCTTTACTAGCTGGAAGCACAGTAGCTTGCAGTCTTGATGAATAGGCTTTTTATTTCTAAATCACTGCTTTTATACATTTAAGAATTTGACAAGGAGGAGATATTACATTAGTCTGGAAAGTTTTCTACCATAGTATGCTAAATTATTAAATCCATTCATAATGAAACTTGACTGATTTTATGCTTTCCATACCTTTTGGGAATGTACCTAACTTGCCAGCACTTGAAGAGGCAGTGTCAACTTTTCCGTTTTTACTAGACTGTGTGGTACTTTGGTTCAAGGAGAGCCCATCTGGCCTCTTGCAGTAATAACTCACTGAGAGAAGAAGTTGCTCCAGTCTACCTTTGAGTGTTCAGAAACAATGGTGAGAAGCTGAGAATCTGTTTTCTCCGGGTTAGGTCCTGCTTCTCTCATTCAAGCCATGTTCTCATTTCAAACCTGAAGTTTTCAATCTAAAGATTGAAAACTGCCACCCTCATCCAGTTCAGACAGCGTGAGAACCCTCTTTTGTGTCTGAGTGTTGTGTTATGTGAACTGAGTAAGGAGTTCAGCAGCAGCAGAACTGAACCACAGTACCCTGCCCTTGTTTCAGAGAAATGGCAGAGTAAAAGCAATGCAGGAGTAAAAGCAGTCCAGGAGCAAAATCATACCTTGCCCAAGGGATTTTCCTGGCTTCTCCTTGTACCTTCTGTATAAAGCAGGATGTGGTTTTTAGTCTTCCATGTTAATGGGTAGTCTGAACTAAAGACCTCAAAATATAGCTCCAAAACTGTAAGCTGTTAGAAAACACAATCCATTGCACTGGTCTGAAGAGTGACACTCTCCTGCCTTTATCTGTCTTTTCCTCTCTATCCTTTCTCTCACTGGGGTTTGTTAACAGAACCTGTCTTGCCTTTTAACATGAATTTTCTTCGCCTGAAAGATAGGGTAAGTCTAGTCAGTATATGATACTGCACTCCTCTTTCCTACCTAATTGAAAATGAGTGTAATTTCCCTACAAGTTTATTTGACCAAGGAAACCAAATAATCACTTTCAGATCCCCCATCCGTGTTGCTCATGCAGTACAGGGCAATAACCAGTCCAGAAAGGGCTGCTCTGTCACCTCTGATGGGAGGCTTATGTTTCAAGCTGAGTCTGCTGCTGTGCTTCAGCTGCTGTCAAGATTAGAAGCCCTGTATCACTTAATCAGCTTTCTTGCACCAAAGTTTTGTCAGCCACAGATTCCCTGCAGTTCACCAGCTGTCTCATTATTTACTGTGTCTTACAGTAAAAATTTAAGGCTGCCAAAAGAATCGCCAGACAACTTCCCATTTTTCTACGTGTAACAAATACCTGCAGTTATATTCCCTTACAGGCCTGAAAATTAATCTGAAAATTTATTTTGGTTTTGGGGAGGCTTTAAGGAAAAGATATAAATCCATTGATGTTTTTGAGGTAAAAGAGGGTAAAATAGTAAATAAACTGAGCAAACCACTTACCTATCATTTACTGAGTGATTTGATCAGCCTTTTTTGGAGGGGAAAAGAGAAAGGGGATGGTTTGAACACATCTAAGAATAAGTAACCCAGCTGTGTGCAAGCAGATGTGCTCCTCTTCCACCTGCCTTTGAGAATATGCAAAGCACACGCACTCATCCACACCTGTTTATGTAGAGACATCCTGACTTTTGAAGCTTCAAATTTGGTATCAAAATAATCCCTTCTGTGCAGAGCAGGTGTTTGCAAAGTTGCATACAGTTCATTTGTGAAAGAATCATTCTGAAAGTTGGGCAGTGTGCACCAGCCCGACAGAACAGGCTGCAGAGTTGTGATCACTGGTTAACTCTGAGTGCATACAGAGACTTCCTGTGTGTGGCTTGCCAGCCTTGTTGCTCATCCTACAGCCATCATTGAGCAAGTAATCTTCTCGTGTTTCAGGGGAAGACAAAATGATAGTAATGCTGACAGTAATGCATTAATTAACTGCAGTCTACTGGGGCTGCCTGTGAACTCTGAAGTGTGAGATTTCACTAGAATGACTGCTTGTGTGCAAAGCTGTGGATGCTCAGGTGACTCACTGAGGAAGCACAAACAACCCTGTTCAACTCATGGTCATGTTCCCCTCCTGCCCCTGTTGACTGTCATTTTGTGCAGGGACTTCATCTGATGGCTTGAGGCCTCAGTGATTTCAGGTTTCTATCAAGAGTGCTATATATAAAGTCGGACTCAAGTAATCACAGTTACTAACCGAAGAGGTCTTTATAATGACACGCTTACACTACAACAATGAACATCTACATTCCGATGAAATTATTTTCTTTTAGGCTGAGTTTGTTCAACCACGATGTCCCAAATCTTTTACTGGCAATACTGAATGCCTTCTCTGTGAAGTACCTTCTCCACTCACAAGTGCTTACACAAATTGTCAGAGGCATCACTGGATACAGACACACACACCAACAACTGGCTGGCAAAGGGTGAAATTGAAAAGTAATTGGAGCCAAGAACTGTGGTTTCTTTACTGATCCTCATTTCCACTGCTTTTCAATAGTGGATCAATAGGTGTCCTTGCTTTGACATCCTTCATCATCTGTACTACAAATATCAATAACCAGCCTGTACACAACACTGCTCAGAGAGGTTTGTTAATATGGCATTTAGAAGTAAGCTTCTTTTCTTCCCTAACATGATTGTAAGTTGTTATTTCATGTAAACATATTTTTTCTACTCTTGTATATTATCTAGCCCTATTTAGAATATCTTCCCCTGACCCCTGAGAATGCCTTGCTTTTCTAGTTGAGCTGATCCGCCACATCCCTTTGCATTTAGAACAGGTGAGTAAGGCTTTGTCTGCAGTCACTTGCAAGTTGCTGAAATGCTTGGTGCCTTTAATTATCCCAAAAGTGAGTGTTGCAACATGACTGCACCACCTGCATGGTTTTGGATCCAGAGCTGTGCTGGCTGCGTGTATGGTACTCACAAGGTTTGCTCCACAGCATCATCTGCTATGCATAGATACATATGCATTTCTGCAAGACAGGGATTGCTCTATCCAATACATGCCATGCCATGCTGGAGCTCTCCCAGCTACAAACTGATATGTCTCAGTGGTGCAATGCAGCTTTGATCCCAGAATCACTGTAATTATGTTGCACTATTGCTCCCTCTAAACTGCTTAGCTAAGCTGAGAAGCCATCTACGGGATGATTTGGGTTGGGTGACATCTTGCTCCCACATCAGTGCTGTGCATCAGGTGGTAGTGCCCTTTAGCCCCCAGACAGCCCTAGACCTGTCAGCCTCACTCAGCTGGTCCCACTTCCAAGCTTCCCAGCTGTGGCTTCTCGCCTCTTTCAATAGCACCACAGCACAGGCACTGCTTGGCTTTTCAACCAGAACTGGATGCCTTCACTCTGCTATCGGCTGCATATCTGGGCCTGGGCTGTGGCTCACAGGGCAGAGTGAGACCACAGGGATGAACAGAGCTGGAAATATCCTTCCTGTGCTGGATAGTGCATTTCCCCACCACCCAGCGTACTGGCTGCTTTCTGCTGTCACCTGGCCCAGTCATGGACATCTAAATTGGAGTTTAGAAATCATGAAGGCTGCAAAAGCTATAAGTCTCTGTGGTGGGGAATTGCATGCTACATAACAAGAGACTATCCCATTTCTACTCACATCTGCAATGATAATATTTGTTTACTCGTATAGGTAGAGAAACTGAGCCAAATAAATTGTCATTCTCTCATCCCTGCTTTGAAAAGCTCACTGTCATGATTATTATCATCAGGACAGCACCTGAAAATTAACTTGTCGAACACAGGTAGACTACGTGAGAGTGTGCCCAGATAAAGAGGGGGTTCCTTGGCTTCAAAATCCTAGACTGACAAACAGTAGAAGGAATCTGGGGAACTGCAGATGTTCAGTTGAAACATTTTCTGCCTTAAAAAGAGAAGAAGAGAAAGATGCACAGCGTGGGAAGGACTACCTTGTGGCTGAGGGTCTCGGGAGCTCTGGCCTCATTTCCTGCCTCTGCTCAGGATTCTCACATAACCTTGGCCAAAGTCAATTCATCTCTCTGTACCACTGCTCCTTCATCATTACATGGATTTCCCCTCTCCAGCGCTACCCTCTCTCTCTTTCTCTCTTCTCTATCTGCCTCACCTGCTGAGACTATAAGCTCTGCGAGGTACAGACAGCTTCTGTTTCTGATTTCTCTCTGTCTGGATTTGATTGTCTCTGATTTGCTTTGTTTCTGTTTGTACTGTATCCAGCAACCTCAAGCAGAGCCTATGGATGATACCATGACAAAAACAAAATACATAGCTGAGTTTTTGAAAGCTTCTCTGTTAAAAAAAAAATATAAACAATTCTGAGGTGCTTTGCTTCTGATGAGCCAATAGTAAATTTTAAGAAAATCTGGTTCATTTTAACAGTGTCATGGGTTGGCTGTAGAGCAAACATTAACTGGTAGTTTCCTATGGTGTTACTATTATGGATTTTACATAATGTTTTTAAAGTTGTAGGCTCTGTCTGCTGTATTTAAATATTTGAATAAAGTCCTATGCACAGGGACTGAAAACTGGATTTTGCTAACAGTCAGTAGAGCTGTCTGCAGGTAAAATTCTTGTGTTAGCAATAATCCCAGACATGTGGCTGTTGTCTCCATGAGCTGGATACCAATTGCCCCACAGGTGACAGCCCTCTTCCTGGCAAGGTCCATGTTTCCAGAAAGCCACAAGGTATCAGTCAGCATTTCATGTATTTTATGCATTATTAATGTAATTTTCTACATGATTGATATAATTTTGAATAGCTGGCATTAACCTTAGAAACGAACAAAAGTTTATTCAGAACCTAATGTGCACTGGCAAACAAGGGAGAAAAAAATGAGAAAAATGTACTCTCTTCATTTTTATGCAGAGTGTTTGTTTTTCTATTATCAACAAACTTCCTCGCAATAAAACTTGATTAGGGAAGGAGAAGATATAAATTAGAGCGTATAGGTACATACAGTTGACATTTTATGTGATATTGGTCTGACATATCAGGAACATTTTCCAGGCAGTAGCGGCTTATTTAAGATGAATTTTATAATTATTTCTCCACTCAGGAGAGCTGTCACATTGCCCAGAGAGGTATGAAGGGCTCTCACTGTAGCCTGTGCCCCCCCAGCCAGACCCCTCTGGTGTCTGTCGGAGCTCTGGACTTCCCCTAGGTGCCAGGACCCCTGCTGAGTGATGGGCTCCCACAGGATAGATGGGGCAGACCTGACCCCCAGCCTAACATGGCAAGCTCTTTCCCAGCTGACAGGCAGCAGGTACTTTCAGGCTTAACTCCATCAGGATTAGAGTTTCTTGAGATTTTTATCTCCAAGGGATTTGCCCAGAGTCTTTTTTCTCTTACAGTTTATTTCTCCCTGTTTAGGTCTCTTCCTACTTTCCTCAGGTCCACAAACAGATGAAGAGATGAGTATAAGCCTTGCATTTATATTCACTCTCCATTTTTACCTGGGGAAATTGTTTGTCAGTGGAAAAACAACCAAATCTGCAACGCAGCCAGAGAGGGTGGGCTTGAAACACCAGGCAGAAATCCCAGCACCAAGACTCGATGGAAATTCCAGAGTCTTTGCTATTCAGTTTTTCTCCAGCTGATAAGAGAAGAAGCTTGGATCTATGGTTAACAGTGGTTTATTACTTCTGTTGGGTGAGAGAGGGAACTAGCCGTTGCCAAGGCTTTCCAGTTCTGGAGAGATAATGATACTCTTCACAGACCTCCTGAGCCAATGGCAAGGGCATCTTTACCAAAGCCACTTTACAGAGCTTGTTAGGAAAAAAACCTTCCATGAACAACTTGAAGAATGAAGTGAGATAAGCCCGTCCCTTTTATGTGCTTTATTTATTTATCCATAGATCCAAGGTAAGCACTTGGCCAAACCAAGATCTCTCATGACTCGGATTCAACATCTCAAAACAAGAACTGGTGAGAATCTGCCAATTGCCAGTGCTGGAGCCTCCTTGCCAGGTTCATTATTAAGTACAGACCTAGGATAGATGAAAGCATGTTACAGTGCTGAGGCAGTTGGCTACCATGGCACTGAGGCACCAGAAGCAGCTAGTGCAAAGCCAGCCTAAGGAGTCAGGGAGGCTCATTTGCAAGGGAAATGCAAATACAGAGCTGATTGCATTCCCTTAAATGGGAAAGTGTGTTAAATCTGATAAGCGTGCTCTGAGTGTCTCCTAAGCGTGGGCTTGTCTCAGCATTTAGTTTCTGTTCTACAGAGGGTGAGGGAATGAATGTTGTTCTGAAACCCTGCACAGGTGAGAGACAGCAATTATTTCCCTCTACTTCTTCCAATATCTGCATAAATTAACATGTAGATAGCCTTTGTATCTCCAAAGTACTCCACATATATTAACTAATTAATGCTCGCTGTACACATCTATATTAAAGAAAGAATTATCCTCATTTTGCTAATATTGAAATTCAAATAGGGAGATTAAATGCCTAGGAGTGAATCCAGCTAAGCAGTTTAGTCGGTGAAGTCAAAGGGACAAAAAATTAATCATATGTTTAAGATCTTTGGTGGACTGGGACCTGGGTCTTGCACAATGCTAAGTACCCTGTAGGACCAGACACGCCCAAAGCCACAGAGGTACCAGGTGTGAGAATCTGACAGGAAATTGCTCTCCAGGAGTTCAGATCTCAGGCCAGTGCCTGAACCCATTTTCTAAACCCATCACACACTTTCTAAACAAAATTAAAATGAGATGTCTTCTGATATATATGGTCAGATAAGGCAGAAATCAGAAGACACACTTTGAACAAAAAGATGTTGCCCAAATATAAGTGGTGTATGTTTTCTTAATCAACACGTTTCCGATAGTGTAATATATGAGTCTGGCACTTTCCAAAATCCCACATCTCTCCATCATTACTTGCAGTGCCTATGGCATAAAACATGAACTGCTACCTGCCTGTTACATATAGCTCTTGACAAAAATTATCACATCTCCCCACACTCATAAAAACAGTCTGTTCTTCTGGAGTTTTGAAATCAGTTTTCCTGGCCTCACAGCTGCAACATTACCAGCCAACAGATCTGACAGTCCTCTCAGGAAGAAATTAATTGTAAAAAAGATTTAGAGGAGCCATGCATACAGTAGAGTTTGATTACCTTCATTTGCATATTAGTTCTTAGAGGCATAAGAACATTTCTTGGGGCAAACTGGGGAGAGCTTTACCTGACCCTTTAACATGTTTTATCTGGTTCAAATTCAGGAGTAGGCCCAGATCAGACACCCAACAAAATATATGTGAAATGTTTCCCAGGGCTGTTTGAATATGTCTCCCTTACAAATTTGCTGCACTTTACTGATATTGCATAAGATTGCCAGGTATGCTCATAAGCAGCCCTCAAATGCTCACAATAGATGTTATTTTAATAAGGAAGGGCCTTATTGGGGACAATTATTCATCAGGACCTGAATGTGTTGAGTGGGGCATTGGGGAATTTTTCTTTTCCAAAGAAATGGTTCTTTTCTTGACATGGAAAATAAACGGTGAGCTCCAGGACAGGCTGGTCTATTGTAGAATTCCCAAAATTAGGCTAAACAGCTGGTGACTCATTGTTGGCATATTAATCAGAGCAAGATAGAAGTGTGTGCAAAAGAAGGGACATGGCTCATTTGATGGGGTTATTGACTGATTTTGAATTAATTTATGAAAGAGACAGGTGTTGATGGGGGTGAGACGGCAGCCACAGAAAAGAATAAGGGCTCAGATCAGCCAGCCCCTTCTGGTGCTGATAAGCTAAAAGGAAGAAAATGTCTGGAAAGGCAGAGGAGGGATAAAAGAGAACAGCAGGGCAGGGCAGCTTGTGCAAGCCCGGTGCTCACAGAAGGAAGCCTTTGTGTGAGCAGCAATAAATCGGCATGTGTGTTAGGGGCACAAGGATCAGAGATAAGGTAATCTGGGACTGGGCAAGCCTTGTGTAAGGAGGAGACCTGGTTTTTTTCCCTGTGCCTACTCTGTGCCAGCTATTCTGCTGTGACTGCTGGCAAAAGAAGCAGGTCTTGGTAGTAAACAACCAAATCCCAGAGAATTGGATATGGTGGATCAGACTTCACCTGCCTCTCCTTTTCATGTGCCGCAAAACTGCAAAGCTCAACGGTTCTGTGTAAAATGGAGCAAAGGTAGGGCAAGCAGTGGAGTGTGGAAAGAGAAAGCCACTGCTGATCACACAGGAAGGAAGCAAGGCGCACAGGGAAGGTCTAGTCCCTGTGGAGACAGACTCTTCAGTGCTGCACTCCTCAGGCTCAGCAAGGCCACTAACTACTATGATGAGTGCTGTCGAAAACACCAAGGTGGAGAGAGTAGCTTTTCACAGCACCTGATGAAGTTTAGAAGAAAATTAACAGAAAAGCATAAATACCCTTCTTTCAAAAAAGGCTTCTAATTTAAGTATTTTGGGAGACTGTAGAATTTCTTTGCACAATGTAGATGCACTAGATAGGCATGGCATGAAGGCGATCTTTGTTATTTAGCACACATTTCTACAGTACAACTATTGATGTGTTTTCCCCCTCTGAACTATGTAGCACTAATTTTTCACATGAGTAAACTAGCTTGAATATTGGCATAGAATGTAGAGAAATACACTGAGCATATAGATTTCTCTCTGCCCCTGTAATACTGCATGCATCTCTGACCTGGATCTTTGGCTTTTCACACTGGTAGCCCATCTCTAATATTGATTTGGAACATAGATACACAGTACACATATTATGGATCTATTTTCATTTTTGTTGAATCTCTGTTGGTTTGAAAAGTAGATAATCTGAAAGAATGAATTTCTCCCATAACATTGCTTTCTGTGCATACAGAGTCAGGAAATAACATAACAAATATCTTCTAGCACACCAAGTAACTTCCCTTTCACTGACTGCAACTCCTCCTCCTCAGCATCTGATGTCTG
The DNA here is from genome assembly GCA_013400735.1 of Pomatostomus ruficeps. NCBI lineage: Eukaryota > Metazoa > Chordata > Aves > Passeriformes > Timaliidae > Pomatostomus > Pomatostomus ruficeps. Next base: position 5,581 of record VYZT01051659.1, on the reverse strand, counting down.
TCTCGGTGAAATGGCTGTGCACTGTCATAGCAGGGCCCTTTCACAGTGAGACATCCCATCTGTCTTCCTTTCCCACTGCATTGTAAATGTCTCGTTGCTTTAATACCAGTTGCTGAGCCTGCCTTTCGTCTATTGCTGCATGCTTTTAAGTGGGGATGTTGTAAAAAGGTCAGGCTGCTAGGGTTTGGGTTTGCTTCTTTATTTCTGATGACTTGGAGATGGCATTTGGTTTTTACACAGTGATAGGACATGGGTGACAGATGGTGTCTAAAGCTTGTGAGAGCGTGGTATCACTCAGAAAATCAGTCTACACTCACCACACCACAGAACCCTGGAAGGTGGCACAAATTCAGGTCTTCAGCACAGGACAGCCAGCACTGCTCCTCAGTGACAATATCTCCAGCAACATGAAATACACCGGTCATGGTACCACACTAAACCTCAGCTGTGTGCTCACAGCCTGAGCTGGTTGGATCAAAGTAGTTTCAGTGAACACTTCCACAGATCTGCTTACTTAGCATAGCCAGTTCTTGAGAGCCAGGAGCCCAAAATACATTGGCCATAAGCTCAAAATTATGTGAGATGCCCCTTTATAGCATAAAGGTTCAGTTCTCCAGCTTTTACCATCCTGTTGGATTTGGTGTTTGCCAGTGTAAGAGAGCACCAGATTGTGCACCACATAGGTAGCTCTAGGTGGGACCCCTCTGCCCACCTTAAGCAGACTATCCTCTATATTTTCTGGAGGGGAACAGGCCTCTTTTTTCCCACCCTGAGAGGAATATCTAAAGTAAATGAGGGAACTTGTGTCCTTGACATGTTATTTTATGACAGGGTGACCAGATCACATACAGTGGTCTGCGGCATGGGCATATGATGAGTGATTAACAGGCAGGCTCCTGCCATCACAAAGCAAATAAAAACATATACAAGGACTGGTTGCTTTGTCTGCCATGTCATTTCTCCAGTATGATCATGTGTAGCACCAGCCATCACAATAATTGAACTGAACTGAACTGTTAATAAGCCATGACTCTCATCCTGTGTTAAGACTTGTTCTGTGTTCTCTTGTTTTTAGCCTACAGAACATTTTCCACATGCCCATTTCATTATCAGCCATGCTGTTTGTAATCCACCTCCTTACTTTAATAGGATTTAGTTGTCAAATAGGAGTCCCTTTAATTTATAATCAGCATTAGCTCCCTTAACATCTTGCTGTTCTTTTTTAGCTTCATCAGAATTGATTAACGATTGTAGTAGGTTTGGACTCTTCCTGAGGACCACTCTATTGTGGGGTATCCATGTAGATGGCTGCCTACATGCAGGTACCATTGCAGCCAGTGGCAGTCTAGGCCTCTCTGGAATTCTACTACTAAACGCAAGTGTCTAATACTGTTGGAATTGTGTGTATGGATAGAAAATGTGGGGCTGGGAGATATCAAACAGGGCTGTGCTCCTTTGGAGCAGCAGTTGGAGATGCTGGAAGTCTCAGAGCTTCTCAGATGGCAAAAACCCCCTGGCATATATGCCAGGGCATCCATTCCTTAGTAGCCAATGGTCATGCCCTGGGTGTGGCCTCAGCCACATGGGCAGCAGAAAATACCACCCTCAGCAGTGACACGCTTCTGGGTAGCACCATGTCTTCTTCATGAAGGTCTTTATCTTCTGTTTGTTTGGGGGTGTTTTTCTTCTTTCTTACTGCATTTAGGGGATGCTATCCAAAGCCTTTACTTGTCAGTGAGCTCAAAAGCATAATCACATCACTTCTTTCTGTTAAAAAAAACCCACTTATGCAAATAGTTGTCAGTGAGGGGTTTTTGGCTTCACGTATGTGTGTGTTTCCTATAAATGTATATAAGACTCACTTTTTATTCAGGTCACCCCACCTCACCAGGTTGGTCATAACTTTAGCCTAATGTCATCAAACCTAAAACTCCTGCCTATAGCTGCTCTTATGCTGAAGTTTAACAGGGGCTTTTATGAAATTTTTGAGTACAATGGAGATAAAAATAGGCAAAGCACAGGATGTTCATCAGGGCTTCTTTGTAGAAGAGCCTGAAGCTGCTACCTCTCTTTGGATCCCCATTGTTTCCTAACCTCACCCCTTGAGGGGGAGATGTATCCTCAGCCAATTGAGGAGAGGCAAAGCATGCTGCTAGAGGAAGTATCTTACTGTGATTTCTCTGCGGGAAAAATACGTTTTGTTCACTGTGATCCTTAGCTTTCCCGGGTGGAGTAAGGATAGGATTATAAAATCCACCTGTCCTCAACTCTCTTTTGCTAGAGGGATGACATACAGGAAACCTATCTGCTATATATATGTGAATGCCAAAAATTTCTAGGTCATAATAAGCTCCTGATTGTATCTTTATCCACTCCTTGAGAGTTAAAATTTATCTTCCTTTACCTCATCTCCAAAGTTTTTGTCTAGGGTAGTTTAAGAAAATTTATTTAAGGGAATTTAAGCAAAATTCCTTTAAATAAAACTGCAGTTACACTCATTTTGCTTAATTAGCACATCTTTTTTTAGCATTGGGGAATAAGAGCAAAATGCAATGAGACTGGTTTAATAGATTGAAAATTATAAGCATTTTATACTGTGTAATAGGACTTTGAGCAACTGCAACTAGCAGGCTTAACAGCACAAACTCTCCCGGCTTTGAACACTGAAAATGCTGTTAAATTATTAAGATTAGTCTCCAATGGCAAGGACATTCAGTGTCGGAAACCTTACCAAAACCTCAAGGCAGTTGACAGCAGATAGTATAATGAACAGAACAAAGAGAAATCGGGATTAAAAAAAAAAAAATGTTTTAGTTCATCCCTCAAACTGAAAAAAGTTAAAAACAGGAACTATGAAACCTGAGACAAAATTAAAACTTTAAAAATTTTCTCTTGTAGAAGAAAATTATGTCAATTATCACTTCAGGCTGAAGGAAAACATATCAAATCTATTTCAAGCATTTTAATCCCTCATGAAATGAAGTGCAAAGTACAGACGGCATTCAAAATGCAGGGAAGGAAGTAAAGAATGTAGTGCTTGTTTTATACAAAGGCTTAGTGGTTAAATATAAATTAAGCCAGAGGCAGGAGAGAAAGATGGATGGAGTGGAGGTCAGGGCATTCATTTGGGACTTGTAATACCAGGGAACCAGTCCTACCCCAAAAACCTTTTAGATATGAGGAGGAGTGGCATTGACAGGAGATCCTTATATTACACAGCCTGGTGCTTAGGCACTCTGGGGAGGTAAGCGTGTACTCAGATCCACTTTGGTTATGACAAGAATAAGAACTGGATTTCACATATTCTGGGGATTGCTTTAATCTCTGGATTTTGGGCAAAATGCAGGAGCATGAGCAGCAATACTTCTCTGTCCTGGTTTCATATATGCAAACCACACATTTTTCTGTGTAACCTGTTCTGCTGGTTCAAAGTCTAGATATTAACATTTACTAAAATGTTAACTTTACATATGGAGTTTCCAAAATGGAAAATATTTATGGGTGTTTTACACAGAACTAGTGAAACATTCCATAGGCCATGGTAATGAGGAAACCTTGATGATATCTGTACCAGCTCCTGAGAGTCAGCTACAAGGAAAAAAAGCAGGTGTAGGTGGGGGAAGTTTATGTCAGTTGAATCTGGGCCTAATTTTAACATACTGGATTTCTGAAAAATCAAGTAAGAATATATTTCATTCACATTGGAGAAAAATATGGTTTACCCAGTTTCTTGGATGAGTATTAGATAGAGAATCTACATCATATCACATCATGTCTCTGACCCTACGGAGAGATTTCCCCCTTCCTGGCATCCTGCATTCCTACCATGGGACCTCAGCATGATCTCCATGAGTTGCCACTGTTCCTCCTGGTTCTTTGCACTTATGACTAGGAACAACTTGGAGAAGCAGCTTGAAACACTGCCACCCTACTGCCAAGAAGGAGTCTGTGACTCTCAGTCATATTTCATTTTCTATCCTCACAACTAGTCAAGGTCAAGATGTCCTAAGTGTTTACAGGAGATCACTGATGAATGGAGAGCTGCTCAGACATGCTGAATTGCAGATAGCTGCTTTAACTGACTTAATTAAAACATGCTCAGTATAAATTCTGTGTGAAGATGAATTTTGCTCCTGCTAGCAGCTAAGTGGTCTTTATCTAGAGGCTAAATAGGCTGGGAAGAAAATTGAGATATGGACAAACTTCAAATAAATGATAAAAGGAAGGTGAATAAATGAAGAACTGAGTGTAAGACTGAAATACTCATAGTGTTTTGACCATCTACATATATGCTGTGCACTCCTATAGAAGTGTCAATTTTCCAGGTCAAGTGGAGAGAGTTATGAGAGAGTTTGACCCAGTTATTGCTGAGACCCTCTGAGGCAATTCAGTATTGGAATATTGCTAGTAAAGGGCAGGCAGAACAAAATACCATCTTTGCTAATTGCAGTGAGCCTGCAAGAGCAATTTTTTTCACCATAATAAAGAAAGCCAAGTGTTATTCAGAACTTCTGGATTCTACTCAAGATCTGTCACTAACAGCAGATGCCAGTAATAAATACAGGCACATTTCCAGAAACGCAATAAATAAAGAGTTATGTTCAGTTTTTCCCATCAGACTTATTTTAGCATAAGATATATACTGCAAACCAAAGGAAATAGAGTATTTTAGTACTCTTCAAAGATACACCTGAAATTTATTAATCAGTTTAAATGTCTTATTTTTCTTTCTTTTCCTTCTGATCCCTCTAATAACACAAACCTCGATGGCGCACCTGCCATTCCCCGCCCCCTAAATGAACAGAGTGCTGAGAAGAGTATGGGGGGAGGATTTCTGTATGGTGCTGTCTTTCACTTCTTTCTGGAATTCAGAAAGATGGATTCTTTGTTAGAGCAGCAAAGTGCAATTTCATTGCATCCCTAAATTTTTATGGAGACCACTTCTGCCTTTTATGTTTTATCACTTCCAGGGAGACTGCCTTATTTCAGCTCTTCCTTCCTTCCAGAAAGGGACATGCCCTGCAGCAAACTATTACATGGAAAGATCCTGTTTTGAATACTTCTTTTGAATAATTTTATGACAAATTATTCCTGTCTACTCTACCAAGGACACAGAAATGCTGGAGAGACACTTGAAAGCATTCATCTCGCCTAACCTGAGGCATCTGCCAGGTAGATGTCTCCACTTGAGCTAGACCAGGGTTCCCTTCCTAGACTAATAGATAGAAACATGCATTTCTAGTTCATGAGTCATCTGATCTGGTTTGGATGATTACCTCAGGACAAGATGAATCACAAGGGAGAAGGGCTCATTTCTCTCTGCTGATAAGAAAAAATAGCTCAGATGGAGACATCTCTTTTGTAGATGCCTACGTTTTGGTGAGAGGAATTGCAGCCTCTGAAATATCAAGAATTAGTGTCTGGTATTAATTCCGTAAAATCTCAAGAACTACCCACTTTTCTGAGACCATTTAGTAAGTTTGACCATTGTTGCTGGAGTTCTGTCAAAGATTTTCTGTTAGGGCAAGACTAACACTTCTCTGTGTGTATTACTTCTAACAGGACAAAAGTTAGCCTGTTA
>VYZT01051658.1:5062-27997 GCA_013400735.1 Pomatostomus ruficeps | reverse complement strand
TACTAAAGAAATGAAGTGGCAAGATACTTCATGAATTGATAAATGCAGTAGTTTCAGAGCAGTTTTGTACAAAAGAGATGGTGGTAATGCACCAGAGGTCAGAGTGTTTCTAGGTTTGGGCACTTTTAAGTGTAATATCTGTATTGAATATAGCTAAACCTATCCACTAATTTATTATTAACAACTAATAAATTAAGAAAAAAAAGGGCAAGAAATAAAAAGGTAGCAGAATATTTGAATGTTTCCCTAACTGTTCAGAAAGTTTGGTCTCAACAGCATTTGACAGAGTGTGCTCACACCTTTTGTTTTCCTCCTATGCACATGAAAGTCACAGTTGGTGTGGTGCTTATCAGACACAGAGCAAACACCCAGACTGCACTACCAAAGACAGTTCTTGCAAGTTTGCAAGCTATCACACAGGCAAGCCCCCTCTTGAAGGTCTCCAGGCTGTTCTTAGACTACACCATATTCCTGTGTGTTAGACATACCACTTACCCAGGTGTGGACAGCATCCTCATGAACTCCCAAACTGGCTCAGATCCTGTCCTCCTTCTGATCTTCATGAAAACCTACAAAAAAAAGAGTACGACAATCACACAGAGACAATTTGCCCAGTAGTTTGTGTATTATGTAAAAAGAGAAATTAGTACACTTGCTTTTCCAAATCTTCTAGAATTATGAACAATGGAGGTTTTTTTCCTTCCCTAAAATTTTAAACAGGACTTTAAGAACTTTAGAAATCCATACAAATCCTTGTGGCTTCCCATATCTGAAGCCATTTCACAAGCTGCATTTATATTATTTCTTAGGAAGAGTCTGACAGTTCTAAAACTGCATAAACAGAGCCAAGCTGTCTGTTTAAAAACTGAATGGCATACAGAATAGTCAGAGCAGGTGTAAATTGTATATGTGCAATTTTTAAATGTTTCCAGCCTTTTTTTTCTCCAATGAATATGCATCTTATAACAAAGGATGCAGCTCCTACAGTTTACTGTTTTCCATTATGTTTCTCTTTCTACTATTCTCAAATCTTTTGAATAGCTGAAATCCTTTTTAAGCAGGGAAGAAATTCTCACTTCTCTCTTCCTCTGCTTCTTTATACAGTATGCATAAATCTCACAGAAATAAGTCTAGAATAATATACATGCTCAGTGATATGAACACTTAGTGTAGCTATAAAGACTAAGTGTTATTTTGATATGCAGGATTAAGTTTGAAACACATAAGCAGTATAAAACATTGAAGGAAATAAAAATTTTGTGGTGGAGGACACAAAGAGATAGAGATTTGCTTCTGTCCTGTATATGTCTATGTATTAATATAGGGTAATTATAGCTATAAGCCTCTGAATGCTAGTGGTAGTGATGTGTCTTATTGCTGCCATTGGATTCATGACAGCAAATTCCAATTCATCAAAGCAAACGCCTCTGCATTGCACATCAGGTATGATAAGTCTCTAATAACCGTGTATCATCTCCAAGTTATATGTATTAAAGACACATGCATCAAAGTGAAATATCACACTTTAAAAGTTGTGTTCGTGTGAGAATTCAGTGTTTCTAAAGAATTCTTTTTGTCTTCTTGGACTTCTGTACATTTGGTCTTCTATTCTTTTGTAATCCTTTCAGGATATTCATGTCACTCAGGTATTTATTTGTGTAGTGCAGCTACCACTCGCACAAATACTGATCTCACATCTGATGTAACTCCCCCACCATGACACTTATTCATATAACTTATGTCAGAACTGCCTGCACTCACCTCTTAAGCCCTTCTGAAATGAAGTACATAGTTGGGGCAACTGTAATGAAAAGAAGTGACTTGAAATAAAATCATCCATCCATGAAAGCTCAATTCACAGCTTTAGGATGGTCAGACACAGATCTTCTTCAGCTTAATTTGTAGCAAGCAGCAATTTGAGCTTCATTTTATATGTTGTACGTGACATACAACAAGCTATAAGGAGAAAAAATCTAGGGAGTGAGTATGCTGAAAAAAAGTCAAACCTCAAACCCCAAGATTCTTTGCTTGAAGCTCATGTACATAAAGAAAGTAGTTTCATGTTATGATGTACGTTCCCCATGGTGCACTTTCTCCATTAGCATTTATATCTTCATACTATTTTATTTTGGACAGTACTAAACAGATCCGATACACTCAGAAAATTATAGTCACATGCTATCAGGAAAAGATATTAACAAACAGTTTTAGCATGTAGCTGGAGGTGAATGCATCAGAGACAGGCAGACACCAATAAAATGTTTAATTTTTATGCACTAACATTGAATATATAACTCTAAACTAGTTAGTTAGTTTGTAGACATAAATTCACCTCTCTGCTGGGAAAATCTCTTTTTGTTTACTGGTATTCTCGGTAGTTTCTTTGGAGCAAATTCCTTTTTTCCTAATAGTACACAGTGACAACCTTTAGACAGATATTTGTATATGCAAAATAAAGCTATATAATATTCTGTTAAGAGGGTTAAGTATGAACGACACTGTACCATATGGTAAAGCCTTTATTTGTTTAAATCAGAAAGTAAAAAACCCCCAAACCCCCCCAAAAACCAAAAAAACCTCCTTTATTTTATCTTCAAATTCTAGTGTTTTTTCTATCAGATCACCTCTTGTTCTCCTTCACTACCACTCACTCTTCCACAGCTTTTCACTTATTTGTATTTATGATCTCCAAGCTATCATCCTCTCTGATTGTGAAGCTCACAGATTTGTCCTTCCCTCCCTAACGTCCATCTCCCCTGTTGTCACTATGGTCCCTAATTTCAGCGATATCCTTCACTTCTTTGCCCCTCTTTGATATCATTCTGTCTGCTCCTCTGCACCTTAGACTAACCCAAGCATTCATCATCTGTCTTTCTGTCTCTGCCTACCAAAAAGAACCTAGGGAATGCTTCAGTCTTCTCTCTCTGCCTGTGTCTTTTTTAGCCCTATATTTCTTAAAAGATAACATACAGGACTTTTGCTTCTAATTCCTACATCTTTAAGAATCTTTAATTTTCCTTTCTATTGATTTAGCCATGTTTGATTTTATAGGTTCTCAATTCCTTCAGTTCTTGAGATTGTATTTTTGTTCTATCCTTAGCCTTTCACATTCTGCAGCTCTTGAATTCCAAATCTCCAAACCCAAATTCTTTTTCTGTTTCTTACCAGCTTTCAGTTTTTCTCATTGTTAGATTCTCTACCACACATTTTTCTCAGTAGTCTTTTGATATTCCAAATTTTAATCAAAAGTTTCCTCTGTTACCTGCTACTGGCAATGAAAAACATAGAATCCTTCTTCTGAAAAGACTTGCTTACCTAGTGCATTTAATCCTCCCCCTGCCACTCCACTTATTTTTGTGTTCTTTAGCACAGGTCAGATGGTTCAAAAGCATCCTTCTATTTTTTCTCACATAATTTGCATTCTTCCATTAATTGTCTTTACTTACCTGAAATTCTTGCTAATGAACAGCTGTCTTATTCCTCTAAAAGTCTTTATGCATATCAATGGCAAATATTATTATTACTGTGTATAAGTACTCATTGTGCCCAGTGCTGCCCATGAACGCAGGAAGAAGAACACAAAGGTAGGATCTCAGTTTTCCGCAGGTCAGATCAGATCTACCAGATTTCCTCACAGTCACATTACTATTCACTCACTGTTCCCTGGAATAAGCTCACAACTAAATAGAGAAATATTTCACTATTTGATTGTCTTTTCAGTTTTTAAGAGGTACTTTAAGAAGCCCTCTCTATCTTTCCTCGGCAGTCCCACAATGCTTCATCTCTGTTGAAAAAGAACTTAGCACATTGTACTTCTGGGCGTCACCACCAAAGGGAAACTTTTTGGACAAAATATTTACTCTTCCCTGAAAAAACAAACTTCTGTGCAATCCAAACACATTTTTCAAACCTTCTTGTTCACCAGTGCCTTTAGTCCCCACTGCAATCTGTATCACAGCTAGAGTGACTTCTTGCCCTTGATTCATAAATGCACGTTTTACCCGCATGTGCATTTTATTCACTCTCATTCAATAACTTTTTTTGTTTTGCTGTTGTTATTGTAAGCTCTAAAGTTATAAAAGAGGTGTGCAATTTTTTTTTTTGTGAACCCTAGAAGATTCCTCAGCTTCCCCAAGAATGCAATCTATCCAAAGGAACACCATTTCTTCCAGAAGCCCTCTCACAACTCCTGAAGGAGTTGGTTTTTTTCCTCCCTCAACACCAAAAGAGGTTACTCATAAGTGTTAGGCACTTCAATGCCTTCTGTATTCCAGCCTGACTTATAAAATAGAAAGTAACTATTATCAAGGAAAAAGTAACAATTGCTGGCTTATGTTACTGGAGAATAAAAATGTTATGAGCTGAATTTTTCTCTTTTCCTATTTCTTTTTTAAACATCTGGAAAAAAATGCCAGTAACCAAAATAATTTCCACTTTAGAGAGCTTTATTCCTGACAGCTCAGAAGAGGAGAAGCCTGGAATCATATCTGCTCACCAATATTATGTAGACGTTCCCAAAGGGCAGAGGAAAGGAACCTTGTTATCACTCTAGAAAGAAAAATGTACATTTACAGTCTATTGCCTGCCTGTCATCAGGTACATTTTCATCTACTTTGTTTCTAATTGCACTCTTCAGGCTCCTTTCTGCATTGCTGAATTGTCTTTCCTGCCTGCTGTTCATATTATCTTCCTACTTTATATTTCAGCATCTATAGTTTTTCCCTCTTTGTACCTTCTTCCCAGAAACCAGGAGCACTGATGGCATGCTTTTCCCATTTGCTTGAAGTGGGACATGCCTTGGTGTTCAGGTGCTGTTCAATGGCACCTTTTTGTAAATATTAAGAAGCAAAACATTGCAATTTGTGTAAGCCTCACTGGGATACTCAGGGGGCAATTTCATTTAGCATGTGCAAAACCAAGGAGTTGCAACATTGATTATGCTATTTTTTTTTCAATTTTACATGTTGTAAAATTAGATTTTACTCTAATTTTAAATTGGAGTAAATTAGAGTTTACTGACATTAGAATGTGGGCAATGAAAAATACCTCTTTGGTACAATATAATCTATCAAATCAAGAAAGCTCCAGATGGGATTACAATGATACTGATGATTTGTTTACCTTGTCTTCCTATTTGAACAGAAATGTTTCCTCATCAATATTATAAGGAAGGGAGGGCAAAACCTCCTCAAATACCTCAACTTATACTTACTTTTCTGGGAGGAAATATGTATTTATTTAATAAATATGCTGAGTACAGCACAGCATTCAATTCCTATAAATTAAATGCTCTAAGAAGCTGGAGGGCTTCTGTCCTGAGATTTTTTAATAATATCTGCAGGTCTGAATTTTCTCATTTATTTTTAATTAAGGGAACATTACCAAAAGTGAAGCAAAATTCCAAAGAAATAAACATAGCATCTACATTATTTACCTTTACAAATAAAAAAGTTTAAAAAAGTAGGGGTGACATTTTTGAACACATCTCTGAACTCTGAAATAAATGATTTATGTTTGTATCCAGCCTAACAAGGACATATATATTTCCTTCTAGAGTGTATATTCAATTTGAAGAGGTTGTTCAGAAATGAATGAATGAAAGAAACTTTACCTCAGGCATTCACTAGACCTTCATGTACTTCCAGGGATCTAGGGAAAGCATGATGACACTTAGACAAGAGAAAGACCCCTTTCTATAGTATTCTCCAGTGTCCATTCTCACATCTTAATGCAGAAAGGGATTTTTGCATGCATATTATTAGCAGTCTTCTTCTATAGCTGTAGTACAATGATGGTTAGTGTCACGAGTTCAGGAACTATGCATAGACAGAGACACAAAGCAAATAAACTGAGCAAGGAAGGCAGCTGGTGTTAAAAGAAAGCCATAGACTGGTGTTGCTTTGAGCAACAGGTGATTTAAAAAGACAGAAGTGCTCATCAAATCACAATAAACAAATACAGGGACTTTAATGACTAAAATGGATACCTCCTCAGGCCTTGGAAGGAAATCTACCTAACTCTTAATCTGTAACAACAATTTTAGCTTTAAATTTTTCAAACTAGCCTTTCATTACATTTTGCTGAAGGATCTATCACAGGAGACTTCAGAAAATGTTAAATGTTTTCTACATATTTAATTGAAAAATATGCAAGCAGAGCTTGATTCAAAAATCACCTGTGGTACTTCATAAATTTGAAATTATTAATGAACTTTCCAGTGAAGTATCTTTATTTAGGGGAAATATAAACACAGAATAAAAAAGAAAAAGTTCCCTGTACTTTGTCCCTTTTCCTATCTTTCATATATCAAAAGTTAATTAATTTGTGTTGTCATCTCATTTTTTGAGTTGGTTTTCAAAATTGAGGGGACCTGGGAAGATCTACAATAGAACTACCCTCTTTTGGCAGCAAATGAGAGGGGGAAAGAAGGTAATTGAAGTCCTTTTAAACCATGAAAAGGATCTAGCAAAAGCAGGTCTTAAGTTTTGGGAATATGTGGAAGATATCTTGTGAAAGATATGGACAAGTCAGAAGGGATAGGGTCATAATATTGTTTCATTGTAATTACAGTGACTGTTATGGTAGAAAAATGTCCATGCCATCTAAAACCTCTCATGCCAAACTAATGATTTTACTCTGTTTTGTGTCCTCCCAGAGAAATCTTGGTTCTCTGCTGCTATTTGGGCTGCACTGAAAGTCATAAAGCATAAGCCAGCTCCAAAGTCCCATGAAGACTTGCTGTATTTGCATAAAAAAATTTCTTTTGGTTTATATTGTTCCCCTACATTTTTTGCACAAGAGTTTGGTGGAGCCTGGTCTCTTGTTGGGTTTCAAAGTACAGCGACTGTGAAGAAGGAAGAGGAGTGCCTTTTTCCTCATATTCTTGAAATGTGTTAGTATTGAAGTCAAGGTCTCATATCTTTTGTAGGCATGTCTAATATGTGATTAGGGCCAGAAAAAGTCCAGAAAAATTTTTCCAAGAATAGAAACACTCTTGAATGGCAAAATCTACATGTAAAGGAACAATTATATTTCCTGTGATTCTGGAATGCTCTTTTCACAAGAAATGTGGTTCTCTGGACTTCCGCTGCTGTGATGAAAAAGCATTTCAGAGAAAGCAAACTTCCTGTAATTTTCTAATATCAAGAAATACAAATTCAGAGTGCAAAACACATTGCTTTAACATCACCAGTTTATAACACTATTTTTCTCTGTCACAAACATTTAGTTTATGTTCCCGAAATACTGTCTTTATACTTTGAAAATTGTCCTTAAGAATTTTCAATGGATAATTGAGCCGTGTGTGTAGTTTAGGACAAATATTGGGAAAAGTCATGTTCAATACCAATGTCTATACCATTTAAACAATGAAAGCATCAGGTAAGTAACAACTTTTGGACAGCAAGTCAATATGACTATGAAAGGTCTCCAATAATGAGCAAACTCAAACCAATACACTGTTGGAGTATTTGGCCTTCCTATTGACAAAGGTTGCTTTCAATCACACTGTATCTATTACCATATCAATCATCACTCTAAATGAATACAACATGAACATTGACGAAGACATCACTTAGGCAAAGAAACTAAAGGTTCTATTAAAACAAATAATGAAAGTTTGGTTGATCACAGTATGAAGATTAGACCTAATCCTTAATCATTCTTATTTTGTAAAGCAAATAAATTGAAACTAAAAATATTAATTCTGTTTCTTCTCCGGGAACTTAAAATATATGGAAATTGATATCACATTCTTAATTATTAAACATAATGCAATCCAATACTTTGTTTGCTACACAAATTAAGATATGGAATTGAACTGATGAAAATGATTTACGTGCAGGATTAAAATATTGGCAGCTTTATAGAGTGAAATGTCACTATACTGCTGTACCTTCAAGTTTTACATTTCCTCCTTTGAATCCCTGTCAGCCTTCATGAACACTGGAGAGTTTAATCAATGCTTGCAGTAACCATAACATAACACTGAATATTTTAGCTGTGTAATAATCACAGTGCAGTTTAGTACAAGTCAAAAGCAGAAATTACAAACATATATGTTACAATTGACAAGGCTGCATTTTAAATTACATTAAAATTAATTCTCACACATTTCTATGATTCTTTTATTTTTGTGAAAGCAACCTGTATTTTGCAACAGCTCAATGTACCCTAAGGTAATCAAATTGTATTTAGGATACTCATAGGTCATAAAATTCAAACACTTATGAGTTCAGTATTTGAATTACTTTTTAATTTATATGATACAAAACTCTTGTCAAACAAGCATTTTATCTGCTTTATGTACTCCAAAGGGTGGAATTGAGATTGTAATTCGTGTTGCACTTTTTCAAGATAGTCAATATCAACAGTAACATCAAAAGTGTAGAGGGAAGAAAAGGTTATCATCTTGGTATTGTGGCAGTCTGTTTTCCTTATAAAACAACTTTGTGTGAAGCTAAAATATATGAAGAATGAGGAAATAAGGACGGGGATATGGCACGAAATTTAGGAAACTAAACAGAAAACTTGAGTCGATATTAAGATCATCAAATACATGGAAATTATTTCCAAATTTTCAAATCAAAGCCACTAGTATGGCTAATTTAAAAGATAGCTTAAGTTTTTAATTAAAAAAATATATGATATTTAAAATAATGACACAAAACAAAGAAGAAAGGCTAAGATATATTTGAAATACATTAGAAATAGTCTTTTTAAAAATTTAGTTGCTATTCTTTGAATAAATAAAGTTAGGTTTTCTGCCAACTTTCCCAAAGACATTAATCTATAGAATAGTCCCAATACCTGTAAATTATAAACTACTTAAATAACATTGCAAGGAAGGAATATAAATAATAATTTTGGTTTTAAAGTTTTTCATTTGTATTTAAACAGTATCCCCTTATGAATATTTTAATAAACAGGTGCAGTACAAGAAATGCATTATGTCATACATATATATTTGCAAATATATAGAAAAAACACTACTACTGTCAACAATGTTCTTTGTTGCATTATTCCTTCCACACTGAAATTGATCTATTAAGTATCTATTGAATTAATGTTTTGCCTAGGAATTTATTGTGCCTAGATGTATGTTACAAGCATATAGATATTTAAGAACAGAGACAGTGCTCTGGTCCACCTAATCAATCCCCTCGTTGCTATAACATTCAACAGGAAAGCTTGATTTTTCCAGCAGGTGTATCCGGCTATATTAAATGTTTAATCCACCTGTGCAAGACAGCCAAATTTAGAGTATTTATTCAGGGAAGAAATTTGATTTACCATCTCCAGTTCTGTGTCTCATAACACACAAAGTGTCAGTTTTATAATACAAAAATATGCAATACTTCAGAAAGGTTCATTAAGCCAATCTCTGTTACGAAGTTAATTTACATTTACTCTACTTCAGCCCGTTAAGGGTGTAATCGCTTTAGGCAAACAAGAATAGAAAGCTGCAATTTTTATCCCAACTTGATCTTCATTTTTGTCACAGCCAGCATTCAACAGGGCTGAAAGGGCAGTAGGAGTGACTCCACCACATGCTGTTCCTTGTCTCAGGACACAACAAGCAGACTAACATTGAGCATTTTGCTTCCATCCTCTTCAACCACACACTGAAAAAGATAGTTTTAAGAGTTTCAGCATCTGGGTTCAGTTTCTTTCACCCTTTAAACTGAAGCCAAATTAAGCCAAATCTTGTTCAAAATTTTTAACCTGAATTTTACTGTCATTTATATGACAACGACCCTCCCAGTGGAGTTCCTTTAGATTGCTCTGCTTAGGCACATGAGATACATCTCAAATGGAACCATATTCCCCATATATTCAAATTAGAGGGCTGGGTGATCACCAATAGTATAAAGTTTAACAAGTGCTGCATTTTTCCCCTGTGATGTACAGACTGGGGAATGAGATACTGGAGAGCAGTGCCATGGAAAGGCACCTGAGGGTCCTGGTCAATGGCAAATTGAATCTGAGCCAGAAGTGCCCTGGCAGCCAGGAGGGCCAACCCTGTCCTGGGGGCATCAAGCACAGCATCACGCCCCAGGCAAGGGAGGGGATTGTCCATCTCTGCTCTGCACTGGGGCAGCCTCACCTCAAGTGCTGGGGGCAGTTTTGGGTAGAACAATATTGCGATATTAAACAATGTCCAAAGGAGGGCTGCAAAAATGGTGAATGACCTTATTGGGAAACCATACAAGGAGAGGCTAAAGTCTTCTGGTCTGTTCAGCCTAAAGAAGAGGAGACATCTTATCTGTCTACAGCTTCCTCATAAGAGGAAGCAGAGGGACAGACACTGATCTCTCCTCTCTGGTGATCAGTGAGAGGACCTAAGGGAGTGGCCTGAAGGTGTATCAATGGAGGTTTAAGTTGGATGTTACAAAAAGGTTTTTCACCCGGAGGGTGGTTGGGTACTGAAACAGGCACCCCAAGGAAGTGTTCAAGACACTGAGCTGGTTGGAGTTCAAGAAGCATTTGGATACCACTTATAGACATATGGAGTGATTTTTTCAGCTGTCTAGCACAGGGCCAGGAGTTGGACTTGGTCATCGTGGATCTCTTCCAACTCAGGATGTTCTATGAATCTACGATTCTATATTCCCGTTTGTAATTCTGGCCCCATCCAGCTCTGAGAAGACAAAACCCCACAGCAACAGTGAGGGCAAAAGTAATGGCTTACTTCCATTTTGAAGATGTACAGAAGCTGGACATGATAGATGCTTTTTTATTTTTTGTCCCCAACACTCTACATGATGCACCTGGAGTAATAGCCTGTTTTGGAGTTTTTTTCAGTAGTATGTCAGGAATGGAGCAGGGATTTCAGAACCCAGGACAAAAGTCCAAAGAACTCCCTATTGCCAATCAAGCTGAAACCATTTAAAGCAACTTTGCTCCTACAGTTCCACATGTGTTCTTTGAAAGGAAAATGTCTAGTGCAGTAGAGGTTTATTTGTACCATGTCCATAACATTTACAGCACTTGAATATTAGCTATGGCAGTATTACTGGGTTTTGAGATCAGTGTGTTAGTGTGAGACAAGTTCTGAGGAAGTCAGGGTTACCTGAAGATGGTTGTTGCTGAGTAAAAATTATTGCACGGTACTGGCTGGAACAAAGTTCTGAATAGGTGATTGGGATGTGGATAGGGAAGGTCACAGGCCATCTGAAATGCTATTTCCAACTCTCACCACATACTGGAGCATGTCTTATGTCCCGTTCTACTTCTGCCCATTCAGAACATACCTTTCCTTGGCAGGAGGTTGGTAGCTCCTCAAGACTTCATCTCACACCAGTGACAATGCTTTTCATTGCATCAAAACTTCTGACATGTACCCCCTACCCAGCTGAGTTCATCATATTTTCCATTCCGCTCTTGAATGAGAGACTTCTCTTGAATCAGCTTTCTCTAAAATAAAGAGCCATTAAAAAAATATATGGCCATGGTACTTCAGCATCTGCCCAGACTTCAATATGCCATTGACATTACAAACCAATCCAATTTCAAGTATTTCTTTACTACAACTTGCCAGAAAAATAATTTTGTTAGTATGTCTATTAAAATAACCCATTCCATCAAATTTTTATTGTAATCCTCTGATTGGTCCAGCTTTTTACTAAAGTAATGCAGATTGTATCAACACCTTGCCAGACAAATATGACCTGGTTGTTTTAAATGGGCATTTCACTTTTGCCCCCACTTACACCAAATGGGACATGCAATTTAGTACAGCACACATGGAGATTCTTTGATCTCTATTTATAATCCCAAAACACAGCAGACTTACAACAGTGAGTGGACTTGACCATGTGAATTCCATTAAACTCAATTAAACTCTCATGGCATGAAATCCCACACAACCACTGAAAATTAATTATTTATAATAATAACACTTTTCTGTTTCCATCTGAGCATTGCAAACATCCTTTCCAAGATAATTAATTATGGTTCAAAAGATGCCCTGTACTAATGAGGCAGGCAGTTTACACCTATTTTTATATTGGTGTACATAAAGACAAAGTCAGACAATTCTAGATCTGTTTAAGAAAATTTCAAACTAACTCTTTGCTGAGAATTTCATTTGTTTTGATGAACTCCTCCTAGAACCAGTGGGAACTAGCTATAGTATAAAATTACTCTAGAGCCTTATAGACATTTTTTTTCACAGCACAAGAGTTAAGGGATAAAAAAGCAGATCTCGGTATAAAATTTATTTAGGGCTAGGGCTCTTTTAAGATTTTCTTTTACACAGCACACAAACTCAGAGACCTAAGGAGAATCAAAGTGAGTTTGTGGTCAAGTCTGAAACAGAATCCCCTAATCTACTCAAATCCACACTCAGTATTGAAAGAAAGTCCTTCCCAACATAAACACTGTTATTGGTTCAGACTGCTCAGTTCAGTCCCAGACTTCACATTTGCCTTTAATTATTCTCCATCTTTGACTGTCAGTTAAAATACAGAGCTATCTTTGGCTTGATTTTATGGAACTCAAATAATTTTGTATAAAATATTGACTGACTATAACCCATAAGCTGTGTACTCACAGAAACAATACTGGTTTCATCCTTTGATTTGTGCAGAAATCCTCTATGTAAATATGGCTGGGTTTATAAAAGTGTAAATTTCTAGGTATCTGGTCCCTCAGTTCCACTCATCTAAAAATCTCTCTACAGCCTCCAGAGAGAATTATGCACTGAATTAAGACTGGGATTTGAAACAACCAAAGCAGGCCCATGATAAATGATCGAAAACTGAGAGACAGCTGAATCTGAAACCCCAATTCACCCATGGTTTTAGCCCTTTTAACTAGACGACTGAATTGGGTTTCCGTGGCAAAGTTTTAGTAGCAAGGAGAGCTAAATGGGTGGCTTCTGTGTGAAGCTGCTGGAAGCTTCCCCTGATGCCTGCCATATTCAAGATGGACCTGCTACTGCCCAAGACTGACCCCATTAGTACCAATGGTAGCACTCCTGGGATGACATGTTCACAAAGGGGAGAAAAAACCTGTGCAACAGCAACTGCAGGTGCAGAAAGGAGTCTGAGAGAAATATCTCTGCAGACGCCTGGGTCAGTGAAGAAGGAGGGTGAGGAGGTGCTCCAGGTGCCAGAGCAGAGATTCCCCTGTAGCCCATGCTGAAGACTGCAAAGAGACAGGATGCCCTCTCATAACACCGGATAAGGTGGATGCCCAAAGGATGTGGTTACACTGTGAGAAGCCCACACTCTGTCCCCATGGAGAGAGAAGCCCATATTGACACAGGTTTGCTGGCAGGAATGGTGACCCTATTGGAGAACCATGCTGGAATAATCTGTTCCTGAAGGACTGTACCCCATGGAAAAAAGGAATCCATGCACAGCCAGGGGAAGAGTATGAGGAGTCCTCTTTTGAGAAGAAAGGGGCGACAGAGACAACATGTGTTGAGCTAAGCACAACCTGTGTTCACCCTCCCCATGGGTCACTGTGGGGGAGTGGTACAGAATCAGGAATAAATTTAAGGCCATGAAGAAGAGAGGGGTAGTGGGAAGGGGTTTGTAAGATTTGGTTTTATTTCTCATTTCCCTACGCTGATTTGATTGGTAATAAATTAAGCGAATGGCCCCAAATTGGATGTACTTTACCCATTTTGGTAAGCAGTGAGTGATCTCTCCCTGTCCTTGTCTGGACCCATGAGCCTTTCCTTATATTTTTTCTTCCCTGTCCAGTTGAGAAAATGAATGATACAGTGGTGTGGGCACCTGGTGTCCAGCCAGGGTCAACTCACAGCAATGCCTAACACAAAACCTTCTACTAGGCATCAGTGTTCACATTTTCCCTTCAGGAATGGATGATTGGGTATTTTCTTTCTAAACACAGGTGGAGGGAAATGTAAGGGTGACAAAATTATATTGTTTCTGACAGCTGTTTAATGGAAAACACTTAAACACTCCTAGGAAGTATGAGGTCTCCCAAGGAACAGTGTCCTATTAGCCATTGGAGCAACAGCTCTTCCTCTGGAGTTTGCCCTTCCAGGGCCCAGGAGTCTGACATTCATTTTCTTCTTTTATTCACAAGTGACTCCTCTTCAAATGAATGACAGAAAACCAGTCCTATTCAAGGTTGTTTTTTTATTATGGTGTAACTTTAAGAAGGTAAGAAATTATGGTTTACGTCTTCTCCAGCTGAAGAGGACTTAGAACATGCCACCCACTTCCCATAAATGAAATCTGCTTACTGGTTACTTTAAAGTTCAGTCTTGCACTCCATCAAATGCTTTTGAATGACAACAGCTGTGATTCTTTTGTTTCATGTTGAAGTCTGGCTAAAACATTACACCATGCCTGATAAATTAGAATCATAAGGGGACACAGTCCCCCAGAAACCTCATCTGTAATTTCCAAACAGGTATTTAGAAGGTTGCAGTTTTCTAAAAGTATTCAAAAATCATTTTCTGCGTGACCAGAATAATTTTATTAGCTTAAAAAAAGAAGTCTCCAGGTGGTTTATGACAGCTTCTGAAACTTATCTCTCACATGTCTGTGTCTTATATGCCTTCTGCCTTTTAGAGAAACAGGATAGCATTCAGGGAATCAGATTTCCCTTGTGAAAGACAACCTGTCCTTTCGCTTGCACAAGCTGATCACCATGGATTTATCAGAGACATAAATAATACCTTGACTCTCTGGAGACCACACCTCCTAGTTTCTACAAAAGTCAGATGTATTTCCTTGCTAATGGAGTGCAGTCATGTACATTTCCTTGCTATCATTGTATAAACACCTATATTTCACCTTAACATTAATCTGTGTTCCTAAGACCTGACTCAAAACTCTCAGACAGTGAATTTCCAGAAGAGTAAAACCTAGAACTCATGTAAAGATAATTCCTTTTTGACATCTAGAGCTTAATCCTTCTTCAGCCACCAAGACAAGAATTGGAGAATGTTGCGGTGTGCTAACNAAACCCCGTATCCCTATCTCATAGGATGTTTGTATCCTCCCCCGCCCCCTGGTGTGGGTATATATGTAACTGTAACTCGCCGTGTCAGTGCTTCTCTGGCAGGACCCCGATGCCAAATAAACCATGTGAGAAGCCGCTCCGCTTCGTCTTTCCTTCCTCGGTGCACCTGGAACACCAGTAAGTTAGGTGAAACCCTGCTGGACCTTTGCCAGCCCTCCCACGCTCTGAAGCAGCCTGGCTGGTCCCTGAAACTGTGGGCAGACGCCTGGTACCCCTGTCCGCGGCATCGCAGCAGGAGAATTCTCTTGAAAAGACTTTTTTTTCTCCTGCTCTCTATATGATGAGTTGCAAATATCTACTCTCCATTCCAAATCAGCTTCCTCAGGGATGGTTAGACAACATTTTCCTGCTATTTCTTCACTTTCAAGAGACCTTACACCAGGAGTAGCCTTCGTTCCAAATACTTTCTAATGAAAAGGGAAACAGATTCACAGTGTGGACTGTGCTTTAGTTCAGATGTAATGAATGAACAACTGTTGCAGAAAGAGATCATTTCTTATTTACAAGCATCAGAATAACTTTGTCCATCCTTTAGAAATAAGGCAAATAATTCAAAATACATATACTGGAGTAGTTTATGCAGGCTATTATATTAACACTTAAAAAAATCAGCAACCTGCATAATTTTTACTAAATATCCTCTACTAGAGTAATAAGGAATGCCACCTAGCACTTTGGAATGACAATAAGTTTGTGACAAATAAGGCATATTCTAGAAAGGTAATCTCACTCTTTTCTGGTAAATAAACAGCTGTGTCACTGGGGGTTGGCAAAACTTCAGCTTGTCTTCTTAAGCACTACAGTACTTACCTCTGCAGCTACCTAAGCAAACTTGCAAATCAGGGAGTTTGTGATGCAAGGCCTGAGATTATCTTTCATGTGCAGTTGCAAAGTCAGAAACACAAATTACACCTGCATGAACAAAGGCTTAGCTTCAGAAGGCTGTGAGAAAAACTTGCCAGCTATATGATATGATTTTGTCTCTACTCATGCTTGTGTGCCCCAGAACATATCATGCATTTACAACAGACTAACTTAAAGGCAGTACACCACTCTAAATAACAATTCTCTTTTTTATTATCAGTTTAAGTCACAAACATAACATTAAACTTTTTTTGTCTCTGAATTATTAGATTTAGAGTGTTGGTGCACCAGTTCAAGGTAACTAAACAGCTTTATTATATCAACAATAGCCTTGCAAGATATCCTCATTGTATTCTGAAGGACTTAATTTAAGGAGAAGATACTGGGAAATGTTCTATTTTTCTCTATTTTAGAGAGCCATAATCAGATAAATAGTGAGAAGACACAAAAGGAGAACTCTGAGATCCCGTGGAAACGAGCAGGAGCCATACTCTTAATCTAATGGGATGTATTTCAGTATACTGCACAAAGATAGGTATCTCTTTGTACTAACAATACAGCAATCTCAGGAGCACTTGTCCATGTAGCATGCTGAATATTTATCCCTATTTGTCAAGAGTTTTTAAACAGTATATTGTTACTGCACATGTGCATAGCAGTTTACCAAATAAAAGAGGAATGATCTTCTAAATGAACCCCCTTTGAATTGAACTTTTAAAATGCCATGTCCTATCTTCAGTGGAAGCACAAGATACACTTTAATAACTAATATTAAGTGATAGCATGTAGAAAACAACAAAAACAAAAGAAGCAAATCTTCCACTCTTCCCATTTTATGGCTTTTTAAAAGAGACTAAACCCATCATTTTGTTGTTGGTAGAGTCAGAAAACTCACAGCTCTAGGTGCAAAATGAGAGGAAGCTGTACTGCAATCAAAAATGAACAATAGACTTAAATAGCACTGAAGGCATGAAAATAGCTGGCTACGAGCCCAGAATCTATAAATAGTACCAAACTTCATCATAACTCCACTGATGATGACAACATCATCAGGAAATGAAAACAGAAAAAGTAGAAAAAGAGTAAAAGCAATGGACCTCAGGAATGAAAGGCCAAGCTATTTACAGAGCAAACTGCTCAAGTTTGACAGTAATCCTAGGGTGGGAAAGCAGCAATGTCAACTAATAATGCCATGAGTCCTGCTACATAACTGGGCTAGGCAAGGAGGACAGCAAAAGAAATGGAAGCAGTCCACTGGAGAATTAGTGCTATTGGTGCAGGCTCCTAATTTTTATGAGAATTCTGAAATGTAATGTTTATCATTTGTCTTGAGCATGATGAATGCAGTATGTGATTTAAACAAAAAAACCTTTTTACTTAGCACAGAAGTTATGACATACCTTTCCTTCCCTTTTCCATGTAAATCCCTTTAACTTTTAAACAAAACCAGAAATAACATCAATACTGCAGAGAATTTTTTATTATTATTATTATTTTTTAAATTTATTTTTAGATTCTTTTCATCAAGCTTAAGAATGAAAAACTACAAACTCTGAAACAATGTGATTATTAACAGAAATAAAAATAACCCAAAATTACACCAATCCATAGGGTAACAACTGACTGCAGGGAAAAAATTCTCCTGTAAAAATACAACGTGACTGAAAGAAGAGCTAGAGAGAAAATTCAGTTCACATTGATGAAAGGCAGACTGTATAAAATATGTTCAAATAAAACAAAACAGGAACAAATTCCAGTGCTATGGTGCTCAGATCAGATCTCAAATCCAGACGGGGAGCATGACGACTTATGATATACACTCATACACTTGAGCAGGTTATTTCATTTTTTACCATTCCCAATCGATTTTTGAAACCTTGCTCCCGTTGATTAGAAATTTATTCTACAATATTTTCGGGGCGGGGGGGGGGAGCTATTTTCAAAGTGAGACATTGCTTAACATGAAAAAAGGTGACAGATTCTGGATGTCAGTATTCAAATCCACATGGTCTGCATGATTGAAACCTCCTCCCCACCAAATACTCCTCCTACTGAAAAGTAAAATCAAACTTCAGACTGTAAAGAATGTACGGGCAGTCCCAAAAAGATATTTTTCCCCTATCTTTGAGCACTCATCTATTAAAACAGGACTAAAAGGCATAGTATTTACCTGAAGTATTTGACAGGGTCAACAGCTTGGTGCACACCTGCTGAAGGGCTAAGCTGAAGACTGGCATGTTCCCCCTTTACACACACCTACACACCCACAGACCCAGTCTGGAGAAGGTAAAAATGAGATTTTGAGGGGTAAGCAAAGATAAAAGCTTAGCAGACTCATGGTGGGAAACTCAGAAGATGCCAACATTTTTGGGCAGTTGAGATTACCTAGTTGGTAGACATTCTTGTTAATGAACCCATTCCATCACAAAAACGAATGGATTTTGGTTTTGCAGAGGACTAGTCTCAGATTGTGAAAAGCTGAAAGAGCATTTAAACAGAAGCAGACTTTCAAAATAGAATTGAAAATAATATTTATTTTACTTATAATAAGTTATTATTTATTATAATTTCAGAAGACCTACTATGAACCATGCCACTATTTTGTGACACATTAATCCAGGAGACTTTTGGATGAGATGTAGCCAGGTAGGCATTATATTCTCAAGGAACTTCTGTTCTGTCTGCCTTTGCTCTGAAGATGTCACTTACTGGGTTTGACTTTGGAACAGGAAGACTTTTGGCTTGAAATTATAAGCTTTAGACTTTTTTGCACTCAGACAGCTTCATCAGAGGTGTGCATTATAATACCTAATCAGTCTTATGAAGCTATTAAAATTAAAAACCAAATGAAATGTCAAATGAAAAAATTTGAAGCAGTTGGTAGCCCGCAACATTTTAAAACATTATAACAAACACTGTAATTTGTTTAAAAAGGAAAGTTCACTTCATGCAATAAAATAATTTTATTATGCCCTTCCCTACTTATTTAAAGAATAACTACAGTAATTAAAATTGAGATATGATTAAAAAAAGGCTATTTTAAAAGAAATTAAAGTACTGATCCCATGTGCATACAAATGCAGTGGAGTGGAGTTTGATTTTTCTATCAGGTGAGGTGAAGAGGCCCAGATTCCTGGTCAACAGCAGCATTCTTGATGAAAACGTAATAAAATAGACTGAGAAGCACATTCATTTTTCTAAATTTATGGAGGTGTTGGCATAGCTGAAAGGAGATTTTAGTGAGGTGCAGGTTGGTGTTTTTGAAGTAGCAAGGGACAGGATGACAGGAAATGGCTACAGGTTGCATGAGGGAAAGTTTAGATTAGATACTAGGAAAAATTTCTTCACTGAAAGGGTAGTCATGCAGTGGAACAAAATACCCAAGGAATTGGGGGTATTGCCATCCCTGGAAGTCTTCAAAAATATGTGGACTGGGAACTTGGGGATATGGTTTAGTAGTGATCACAGCAGTGCTGGGTTAACAGTTAAATTCAACAATTTTGAAGTTCTGTTCTAAGCATAGCAATTCTATGATTCAATGGTAGTTTCACTCCCGGGTCAATACAGAGTGCTCAGAGTGTTACTATTAGTAATGACCGAAGCTGAAGAGGTTCAAATTGCTGCTCCACCTACTGGAAATCAGCTGAGCATGTGCACTCTTGCATCTGGTTGCCAGCAGAAGCTGAGGAAACTTGGGCAAGAGTCTTAAAGTCATTGCAATTACTGCTAGGGTCTGGGTAAAAATCTTCACCAATTACTTGGGTAGTAAATTGTTCTTGAGGGAACAGAGAGTGGATTTAAATAGTAAAATGAGAATCTGTGTCTAAGCAGTTAGAGATATAAGCACATTTTACTTTCAAAAATATTCCACAAAGGTGTAACCTAAATATTACCCATAAATACTGCATCTAAAGAAATTAGCATGATATCAAGTGCCAAGTTGTGAAAGCTAGAAATCTATATTTTGCCAATATCATTCCATCATTTAGGGCAAAACAATGCTGATACAATGCCCTAACAGCAATATGGTGTCTTTAGGATTATAAAAAACTGCAAATATTTTCTAGGACATTGAATGGTTATGGTGAAAAAAAAAATAGAAAAGAAAATCTCTCAGCGTTTTGGTATCAATTTGACAGAGCCAGACAATCCTTCAACTTGTAAGAAGAAGAGTTTAGGAACCTTTAATTCTTGTCATCCCCTAGAAAAGATGGCGGCCTGCCAAAGAGGAACAGGTTTTGTGCTAAGCCTCTGCTTAGACTAAATTCCTGCTACCAGATCTTCCTGCCAGAGGCATCAGTAGGATTTGAAAGCGAGGGCTGTGGGCCACAGATAGAAATTCAATATTTTTTTGGAGAAAAAGATAAGCCCCGGGAGTTCTGTGTTTTACTGCTCTCTTCACTGTGGAGAGTGGCACTTGATGTGATCCTCACTGTTGAGCATGACACAATATATTTCAGAGCTGAAACTATTGGACTGTAGCTAGATTTTGCTTTAGGGTGGAAATAGGTAGTGTTCTAGAATCAAGAAAATACAAAAAGTGATGGGAATGTTGAGTCCTCACAAAGGAAATAAACTAACCATAATGCAGTGGAGCTGGAGGCTTGCTGCACTACCCCCACTTTTATGTACACACACACACACATAAACACACACAAAAATGCACTTTCTCTTTAATTTTCTTAATATAAAATACAGGGAATTTCTTGGCATGCAGAGCCTTGTCACTAGTTTTTGAATTGCATTAAGTCATCTCACCTGAGGCTTAGTATTCACTAGATATAGGTATGCAAATCAAATATTAAAAAAAATAATAATAACAACCCCCCCCCGGAGCCTGTTTACATAATTTAGCATCCCATTCTGAACTGTATTCTGAACTGAATCAGGTACAAATTTACAGTAAAGTTCATCACATCACGTCATGTCACTGTTAGGTGCAGAAATAAAAACTGCTTAACAGGTTTCAGGTAATCACACTCAGTGCTGTGACTTCATGATTTCTTTTATAGGAAAGAATCCTGCCTGCACACAGAAACACACAGTTCTGAGCAGAAATGCTGCAACTGCATATGTTGCTTTTAGGTATGCGCTGACTAGTTACTTGATGGGCTAAAAACACCTCCAAGTGAGGATTAACAGCCTTGTCAATTGATTCAAGTAGTTGCAGGGGTGGGGAGGAGACTTTGTATAAATTGAAAAATTCTCAGAAGTCTGAGGTTAAAAAAAAATCAGAAAAGGGGGAAATAAATGTTAGTCACAAAATTAAGTCTCTAAAGAAAAAAGCAAGCCCTATAATGTGTTAATGTGACACACAGGATTGCAGAACATACATACATGGAAAAAAGTGTTATTGAAAGGCAGCTCTTTTCTCCTAAATGAAGAAGTTCACCCTGGCCTAATAAAATAGGATATGAAGCTTCATTTCAGAACTCCACAAATATTTGCAAAAATTTTCTGAGGTATTTGCCCAACTGTCATGATGACTAAAAGGGAAAAATAATAGTCTATAAATATTTGAGGGGAGTAAACACCAATGATGAAGGAATAAAGTACCATTAGTATAATAACAGATTCTGTAGCTTAAATATAAGTAACAAGATGTTAATAAGATCTGGAAAATGTATATTGGCAATTTAGAAATCTTCCTGACTATGGTATCGAATGCCTTCGGGACAGCAACCTGGAAAGAGCTTGTCCTCTGGGTCACTTTAAGACTCTCATCTTTCCTGCTAAGGTTTTTCTAAGTTGCACAGATCATTTCAGCTTCCAGTTAGTCCTCCGTCAGGGAGGGGAAAAAAAAAACTGGCTTAGTGTTACCATTTCTATATGTAGAAGCTGAATAGTTTTTAAATTAGTGAAGCTGAGGAGTTAACCTAACGTCCAATCTCTTCTATTTTACCTTTTATAAATTCTTTAATTGTATCAAGCTTAAATGTGTAGCCTAATCCAAATTTTCAAAGCAGCATTCTTTGGAAATGAAACATTACCCTCTTTCTTTCAATGCCAGATTTCCATTCTGTTTTAACATTTAATTATACTAGAAGTTGTTATTTCAAGAAACTGTGGGTTTGAAACTGCTTTATTTATATAAAACTGATATTTGTCATAATTTTTAAAGAAGACTATGTACCTTACTCTTCTGACTAATTTTTCAGTAGAGATGTGGCATAGTAACATTTTCTCCCTGATAAATATTTTTATTAGCTTTATAAACACACTAAAAAAGTTGTTGAAAATGGAAAAAATCAAACCAATTCTGGTGAATTATAACAAAGCTACACTATGGTAATAGAAAACATCTGCTAGTAATTCATCATTTTTAGGAAAAGTTTATTGTATAAAGTACTAATGGCCAAATTCAGAGACCGCTGATTTCATAAAAGCCTGACATACGTTTCTTTAAAAAAGTCTAGGAATGTAACTGACACACAGCTTAAGATATTAAAAATTATTTTAAAGTTTGTCATGATTTCCTTTATTTAATTTTCTTTTAATGGAGCTGAAGAGATGACTTTCAGCATAGACAAAGCTGGGCCCCTTTTTAATGGCGCCGAGGGGAATCAGAGAGATTCCATCTTGTCACAGATTTGAAACTAGAGCCAAGGAGAAGGCCTGCATCCCCACTTCTGAACTAAGTGGGATGGAGGGCGGTTCTGGTGTTTGAGGCTGTCCTGGAATACTCATAACCTGGTGGGGATGGCAGAGGTTAAATGCAGACATTGCAATTTTGTAGATGACTCATTTATATCATCTGCATAAATGCCCAGAAAGTTTTTAAACTGGGACACCTGGAATGTGATGTAAGTGTGTATCAACCCATCCTCTTAGCACCCCAGGAAGAGGGAAACCAGTCCTCAACCGACATCCATAACATGACCAGGGAAAATCCTGAGTTTTCTCTTAGCTTTGACAAAGTCTTAGTACAGGAATGTCACATTCTCATTGTGATTCTGGGAAGTTAATACTGATGCCCAGATATTGACAAGTAAAGGGCAAATACATTCTTGAACACCAAATCCTCAGCTCAGAGTCTAGCTGTTGACAGTAAAAAAAAAAAAAAAA
>VYZT01051655.1:0-61288 GCA_013400735.1 Pomatostomus ruficeps | reverse complement strand
CATGAATGCATGGCTGACTTGTGCATGGATTCTCTTGTGAGCAATTTTAGTTGCAATTTGTGCATTTTCTTCTGTTGCAGCTCCCAAAGAACTTAATGGGCCCTTACTGACTACACTGGCTGCAGGTTTTGCAAGTATCTGTCATAAGATGATGATCTTGTAATTCTTAGAAAATGCCAGAGCCTGCAGTTTCAAACAGGGTACAAAATGTCATAATGGACTAACAATCCAACATTACACCTTGTAAACCTTTTTAGCTAATCCTTGTTTAGTGGGAGTAAGTTAAGAAATTAGGGAGCATCTCTCTGAACATATCCTACTTATGTATTTGGATTTTGTAGAATATGTGGATTTAAAACACAAATACTATAGAAATAAATGCAAAATTGCAATTATGTCTCTGTATAGTAATTTTCACCGATCAGGATCCTCAAACATTTGTAAATGTTGTGGAAATCACCATGAGACTATTTCATTCTCATTGAAAAATCAGTAATTATGCATAGATGACTTGGTTCTGAATAGGATTAGAGTGTAGTGTCACCTGATCTTATGTTCTGAATTCTGATAAATTGTTTTGGCTTGATTTACACTGATGTCTATTTTGGTGTAATATGTACATTATTCTTGACTTGGACTGTGTAGATGACCTCTCTAGTGTAGTATACTTTTATCAGTCCAATTTCTTGTGAAGAGAGTTTCATCAGGAAAGTGTGATGAGCAAGTATATATTACTTCCTGTATTTTCCCTATATAGAAAAGCTAAGCATGTGACTTTTTTTTTTAATAACAGTGAAATTTGGCTTATTTAGACCTATATTGTCCCAATGCAGTTAAAGTAGCATATTTTCAAGGCTTAGACAAGGAAGAGGACAGCACCCTTCTGTCTTGAGGTGTTTTTGCATCAGCCTTCCTCTACCATACCTGAGTCCTGCCTGTGCTCAGAAGGAAATAAGACATAACTGAGCTCATGTTCCTTTCCCTTCCCCCTTCTAGCTGCCTCTTTCATATGCAAGATGAGGCTTAAGAACAATCTCTGAAGCCTGAGGTCCCACACTGTCCTCCTGTGTGTATGCAATGGATCCCTTTCTCTCTGTTCCCCCAAAGGAACCTTACAGTGGATAGGAACAAGGGTTTTCTAAGGATGGGCTTTAAATAAATGTGAGGGTGATGATTTTCAGTGTTGTCCCATCCCAAGTGCTGAATCTTGGCAGATACCCTGCCTTTCCAAGATGAGAGCCCCTGCATTTGAAAGACCCCCAACAACTCCCATGGTCTGTGTTTCTCATCTGTGATGCTTTTCTGCACTTAGGTGCATATGGACCTTTGGAACCTCAGGTTTATCAGGAAGGTGAAGCTCCAGCTGACCTGGTTAAGTAGTCCTGCTTCAAGGGGAAGGTTGAACTGGGTGAGCCTCAGTCATATCTGCCAAGCAGAGCTTCTAAACTGTCCCCAAGCACCTCTCTTCTTCATATAGCAATGTACTATTATCTTCCCATGCCCTTAGAGGCGACATTTCATTTTTGGGGAAAACTGTGGCACCTGAACTTTTGCTTCTGAATGTCCCAGAAGTTAAATGTTAAGAAAGGTAACTTAGGATTTTTAAAATGTAATCAGGGACTCAAGAAAAGCAGCTGCTGGTGACACACTGGGTTTGCAAAACGGATAAGCCTCAGGGCCTGTAACAAAGATGCTTTGGAGAAGTTGAAACAATATCTCAATGAGCACCTCTGTGCCTCTCAGATCAGCCCAATTCCCCACTGATGGTTCTGTGCCTGTATTTCATAACTTTACCCTCTTCTTAGACAGAAGATGAATGCAATAGGTGGTTCTTCTGTATAATGCATCTACTTTGTTAGTGGCTTTTGGAAGCTTCCAGATTTTAATTTTGCTTTTGTCTTCAGGGCCTAAGCAATTTGAAATCTCACTTCTAAGTTCTGCATGCAACCATTATTTCTTATCATGATAATTTTCTGGGAACGCTTTGTTTGCACATGATTGTACCACAGTTAGTGTACCAGACAAGTTTAACTTATCAGAGTGCCCTGGCCTCTTGATGGGGGTATAACCTTGGATGGTCTCAAGGACAAATACTTCCTTAAAGTCCTGAAAAGTGAGTTATTGGAAATTTGCCCCCTGTTGTATACAGCTTGTTTTTATGGGAGTAATTTGTGTACTTTGCTCCTATTCCTTTATTATTCATTTCTATTTCTTTTATTGTCATTTTTTTGTCTGAACAAAGAGTCAGCTCCTCTTCTAAGTTCTATGGTCACAGAAAATGTTTGCTTCAGGCAATGTGGATTTAGCAGTGTCCTCTCTTCTATTCAAGGGCTGCACAGGTGAAGGTCCCTGAGCTGTGCCCAGCAAGCTGAATGTGAGTGTTGGTGTGAGCAGGATGGATTATGCTGGGCAAGGTCACAGCGTGGCTGTAACATGGCTACTGCTGACAGGACTTCTGCTGGAACCAGGGCAATTGGTTGTTGCCAACCAAACTAAAAAAAAACCCATTATGAAAATGTAAAGATTTCTCATAGTTATCACAATATTTTCAGACGCTGTAGTGTGTGTTCAACCACACAATTTAAATCCCAGGAATACCCAGCAGATGGCAGTTTGAGCAAATGTGTGTTTATTGGACTCTAAAAAGCTTTAAATATTTAACCAAATTCAGTAAAACTCTGTTCATCAAATCACATGCTTACAGTATTTTCAGTGCATTGAAATGCATTAAACTGGTAGTCTAGTTTTCTATAGTGCTCATTTATGTAAAATCTGTTTTGAGTCTTGACTTAAAACCTGTAAAATTAGAATGAAACTTTACCAGTTCTTGCAGTAAACTTAGGGAGCCTAAAATCATTTTAAAAAACCTTGCAACACTAAGCAGAAGTTTTATATTGTGTTGTACTTGATATTTGTGCAAATTACATTTTTGTACAAAAGTCTCTCTGTATTTGGGACAGCTGGGAAGTGATGTGTGAGGGGTTCTTTCTTGCATATATACAAATAACTGCATGTTTGTGCATGTGAAAAAGTACAAATGATGGTATTAAAGCAGTAAATTGGCCCATGCTTATACCTCTCTAGCATACTGTGAAGAGAAATTCTTATACCATTCTATTGTAGTTGAACAGAAGTGCCTGTGATATGCGCAGTTAACCTTTAAAATACAAAAAAATTCAACTGCAACGTGTAGTTAAATATTGCACCAGAACTCTGCATGTATGGTCTCTTATGGCTCTGCTGATTGTTATTGTTAATACTTAATGTTTTTCTATCCATCATTTCCCACTTATTCAAGAACACACCAGAAATAACCCTTGCTCTTGTGCCTCTTGTGGGGTACGTGTGTCTGTATATGGAAACCGCACGTAAGAGTTCTCACTCTGGTCACCTGGTAGACAGTTCTGCAGTGCTAATTGTGATCATACAGTAGTTACGGAGCACATGTAAAAGAAAATTATGAAGAAAGTTAATGAGACAGGGAAACTATGTAACCTCACTGAAATGCAATGCATAGTAATTATTGCAAAAGCAGTGCAGCATAATCACTTGCAAAGACTATGAAAAGAATTAATCTTTTTTCCCTGAGAGCTTCCTTAGTTAACTGCTGTTTCAGAATAAATCAAAGTAGTTGATTCTGAAATCACAGCATCCCTAAATAAGTGAATTTTATTTTGGCCAAACAGTTTCCTCATTTTTAGCAACATTTGTTTTCACATAGGAGCACTTCAAATTTTGAAAATTTCTTGTTCCTCTGTAAATGTCTATGAAGCTATATTTCCAAAGGCCTTTAGAAGGTGACTTTAGTCTATTTTCTTGGGTTCTGTGTTTGTTTGCATTAAACCCTTTATTTAAATATTTTTCTCACTTAAATATTTATTTTAAATGCTGTAGTTACTTAAATTATAGAATCATGGGGACCCCTGAAACACAAACAGATTGCACCTCTTCATCTGAAGGGGAAACATAACACTCTGTAATGGCTGTGGTATTCACCCAGATTAGAAACATTCAATTAGTGGTTCAACAAACAAATTATTACCAAAGAGAATGTAATAGAGATGGATTGGATGGGATTTTTATTCTGTTTTTGTTAACATGCTATTTCCAAAGCATGATTCCTAGCTAGGTCAGAAATTCCTCTTTGCATTTCTGCTGTTTTTTCTAGATCAGACCCAGCCACAGTTCCCAGTTCTCAGTTATGTCATTGCCTTCCTGTTTGATGATAGGCCACTAGAATAAAATACACTTAAAGAAAACATGCAGATTTTGTATTACCTGATTTTAACAATTCTTGATTCTGCAATGAAGATTCAAAGGGGATCTCCCCTATCATGGGAACCCTTGCAAATGCTGCTGTTCTGATGGGAGTTCTTCAGTTTGCGTGAAGAGGAATATCTTACTTGCGTTAACAGAATCCTAGACTGAGTCAGTATGATCTGACCTGTTACAGATTGGTTCTTTCCTTTAGCACAAAAGGTGTTAATGCCTGTTATGCAAGTCCTGGACTCTTGCACAGCCTCTGCCTCATGTTTTCTGTTAGTCCTGCACAGTTTTAGGGCACGGAAAGGAAGAGTTTCACCACTGGAATACACACAGTAAAGTAATATGATCAGACTCAAGCTTGACACACTGAGTAATCTGTGATATGCTAACATTTCAGTATCATGTTAGTATTGCATTAGACTAATATGACACTAATACAAAATGACAGGAAAAATGACTAATACAATAAGACTTTCATATATTACTTTAGGGCTGCCATATCTGTCCTTTTTAATTCACCTGAAACCCTGTTCAAATGCAGAATGAGAGCTGCGTCTAGAGCACAGCTGGGGAAAAAGCCCATTTTAGGAAAAAGGCCATTTCAAGTATTGTGTAACAACTAAGATGGAAATAATCTTACAACACTTGTGCTTTACTCACTGAGAATGATGTCAATTTTTTCAAAAAGATGCAATGTGGTGGTGGACTGTAATAATTTATTTGAACAGTTGGTGTCTGCAGTGTTGATTAAACAGAATTTTCTCCATTTTAAATTGATGACAAAATATAGTTTCAATAGAAGGGACCAGGATGTTTTCAGGTGTCTGGAAATTCAGCCATGAAGGATTGATTCTAATAACGAAGGTGCTTTTGCACACTTTCTTGACTAATCCTTCCAGCTTCCTAAATTCCAAAATAAAAAGGATGAAGAAAAGGAGCTGTACTTTAAAGTGTGCCTGGCCTCTGTTTGTAGGTAGTGCCTACAGTTTTCATGGTGAACAAGGTGTAAGCATTTCCCAGCTGGCCATGCTCACTGTTAACTGTCCTGCAGAACTGCAGCTCTGGTTTCCCGTTACAATGGCTTGCCTCGAGCAGCTGATGCACATTACTGACTTCACTGCTCTTCCTGGTGTTCTTTCTGCTAGAATGTAACAGGGAGATGAATTCAGAAGCTGAAGTTCTAGGCTAGGCTCTTTTCAGCTAGTTGTGCATGTGGGTGTATGTCTGAGTAGTTGAATAATGAGCTGAAGTGGAATTAGACTTCTTTTAAAGGGATGTTTCAAGTAAGTCTCAAGGTCTGTAGGGATTTCAGGTGTGGTCCCAGGGCAGCACAAGAACCCCAGTGGAGATCAGAAAAAGAGACTCACCTGTTTAAAGCCAAAATACTGTTTACTCTCCTTTTTGGCTGTTACTTTTTGGTAAGTAGAAATATGGAAGATAAGTTTCCTGAAAGATTGTCAGCTTCATTAATGAACTCAGTCCCCTTACTGCTCGCTGAGGACCAAACACATAATGCTGAGAGATGTCCCTAGACGTCTTTTCAGATTGAACCATCCCTGAAGGAAGTGAACGATGTTCTTCAATGTGCAAGCAAAGGTACTGAAAAGTATCTAGCTAATACTCCTTTCTAGATGGCATTGCTAAAACCAAAATAGGAATGCTGGTGCCTGCTTTTGATATTAAAGCTTTAAAAACTATGTTGGTGTATTGGACATTGTCAGAAGTGCTATGAATAGCTGGGAAACATGACTTGTAAATGAATTTGTCTTGTATCTTTCTGATACGAAAGAAACCCCAGTATTACTTTATCAAGAATTCAAGATTCCACCCAACAATTTACTTTATGCTCTTGCAAATTTCTCTTGTGCTCTGTGTGCTTGTCTAAATAATTACTGTGCTCAGCTACAGAGCATAAAGTAGAAAACAGGTGTTCAGAAGCATGTGTAAAAAAGGACATCTGAATATGTTTATGGCTTTTCCTTAAAGATTGTAAGTTGATGTTGTCTCTTACCCAATGTGTGCATTGGTCAATACATAGTGAGATCGTAACAATTTTGATATCATCATAGGTCAAACTAAGACCAAAATATGCCTCCACTTGTAGAGTTTATAGGCACAGTTTTAGAAATTAAAAGAAGTAGTGATGGATTGCTTTACTGCCTGGTTTTAATCAAACCCACAGCACCATTTTAATGTTTTTCTCACTTCTTAGGGATGAGAGTAAAATAAAATGTAGATTTTGAAGTTGTACCTGCTGCTAACTAGCTCTTAATGGAAGTTGAATAGCATTGCACGTGTGAATTGTTGGCGAGCTCATTGGCTTGGAGGGCTTATGTGGAACCTTGCCATGCTTAATGTGCTGGACAGTTCAAAGCTCAGCAAGCTCAAGATTTAGAACAGGTGTTTGTCTAAGCTTCTGTTCAAGTTTTGAAATGAAAGAAACTCTGCAGTCTTCCCAGGCAATCTCTTCCAGTCTCTGTTAATAGAAGGGGTTTTGTTTGTGTTTAAGCTGAAGCTTTCTCATTGTAATTTAAACCCATTACTAGTCCTGTTCACGATGGGCATGGAGAACAGATTATCTTCTTCTTTGTAAAGCAGTAGGGGGTTATAAATGTGTCCCTTTTTGTACAGAAACTTCAGGTGAGAGTTTGAGAACCCTGCAGTCCCATTCTTGTGTCCTGCCTGTGTGAAACTACAGGGAAGTATCTTTCTGCTGCTCTCATCAGTATGTAAACAATGATTCCCTTCCCAGCACGAAGATACTCATGAGACAGTGGTGAAAATTAATGTGCATTATCACTGCTGGCATTTTAACAGGGGGCTCCCCATAGCTATTTCTTAGCCTGACAATGTTTCTCAAGGATAGGAAGACCAGAAAATCAAAATGAAGGGTTTTTCTAATGTTCCCAGTTGAGTAATGTGTCAGCAATGAGTAACATCACAAAAAATATTTTGAGCTAGATATTAGAATATCTTTGTTGAGACTTGGTTTAAAACCAGCAGAAGTAGAAAATACTTTTTCCACAGAGAATGCATTGGTGTGATGGCATAGACTTGCAGCTACTTTAAGTATCCCATAGGACAGAGGGAGTTGTAAACCTTCTAAAAAGGTTTTTGTTTCCAAAGCTGCAATTGCAAGTTTTTAACAAGATGTCAGGTGCTTTCAAATTTTCTAGTAGTCATTCACTCATTATGCAATTATTGCCAAGCTAGAGTGTCTTCAGCCTTCCTGCTGTTTCATGTACATACAGCACTGAAAAGGCACGTAAGTATTTCTTGTGTATGTATTCTTTAGAGTTTCCACATCAGGTGCATATTCTGTATATCACATATGTATTCCTGTGTTAGACATAGGAACACAACAGGATAAATTCCAGGAAAGGCAGTGATAGAGCTGGGGTCAGGAATGAATGTCGGCTAAGAGGGGAGTACCAGTCCTGAGGCAAGAAGCAGGTACAGAAGTTATGGCTGGGGGAAGGAGAAGAAGATCTGGAGCCTCATTAAAGAGCAACGTGTGAGTTTTGGTGTTTCCGTGCTGATTGTGCAGGATGTGACCTAAATGTTATGAACTCCTTAAGAGACCTGCACCACGCGGGGCAATGGTTCTGCTCAGGCTTCCTGTCGTTACGCTGTCTTTGCTGAAGTCAGAGAAACAACGTTTACTAAAGTAGTTGTAGGTGACAAAGTTGTAGGTGCATGAGAAGATGTTTCATTCACAGACTTTCCCTCCAAAGCTGAGAGCTGCATATACTGGATTGTCAGAAATAAACTCTTAAGACAGTTGATGGTTTCTCAGCAATTCCAGTTTGCTCGTCTTCTCTCAATGTGAAAATATAACAATGTTTTACTATCCTTCTGCTTCAATTCAGGGCTCTAAAGAGACTATTTACTGGCTTTGAGATGTTCATTTTGATGACATTATCAAGATGGAACTACTTTAAAATAAAATTTAAAAGAAAGTGTCTAAACACTTAGACTTTTGCCCTCCCAATTTTTGTATTCATTCTCTGGGTTAGTGCTGGACTGGAGATTTGTTTGGTTTCAAAATAGACAATTTTTGAAACTTATCACAGGGAAGGAGAAAGTAAGTATCTTAGGAACTGGTGTCTATTACAAGCTGCTAAAAATACTTTCTCAAAGTTTTATCCATGTAATTTCATTTTGCTTCTTTACTTATATGTTTATTTTTAATTGTCTTGATACTTTTTGTCTAATCCTTCCAGTCAGTATCTGAAAACTCAACTTTCATTTGTTAAAAAAGTATTGCGAAATAAGATATTTCAAGATTGTTATGGTCATCTCATTCTATGTCCAGAAAAAAGGGTTAGGGGCTACTGAGTTTCTGGGGGGCTGCTGACTGCTGGTACAAAACAGATGATGTGCTCAATTGACAGCAGATTTCAGTAAGTCTTTCCCCCTTTTACACACTCTGTCAATTTAAATGTATTAAAACTAAGCCAGTGCTAACTCATGATCCCTATGACTGTTTGTTGCTGGGTGATTGTATATGTTGATTTGCTATTTAAGTGAGAAGTAGTATTTTCTTAGATTAAAAAAAGCCATTTAAAGTTCTGATTTTATGTATTCTTGAAGGTTTTTTTTACATGTACAGCTACACTGACTAGTGTAACACATTGACAGTTAATGATTGATGTCCCTAACTTACTAATTTCCTTGCTTTCAAGTAGAAAATCGTTTAGACATGTGCTAGTTTCACGTGTTGTAACTCAGCAACCTCAAATAATTGTTGAAATGTACTTGCTTATAGAACTTCATGTGTATGTGGCACATTAAAAAAAAAAAATTAGAGAGAGATGTGGGGGGTTGTTTGTTTGTTTGTTTGCTTTTCCTGTAAGGCAAACTGATTTTCTTGCCAGTACGGTTCAGAATTGTCTTCTGTGTCATTGATGTTTGTCTGAAGTGATGGCAGACCACAGTGCTCAGGTGTGGGAATTAACTCCCTTAATTTCAATAGGAGCCTAATGCAAACTCTAATTCCAGTGTACATCTCCTTGTTCGGCAACTTCCACTTTCTTTTTACCCATTTGTCTCTTCAGGTGCAGTGTTTCACAGAGCAGACCCCGTGCTGTGCTTCCAGAGGGTTCTATGTAGAGTGTGATGGAATGGAAGATATTTTCAGTGTACACAGTCTATCTTGCCTATGGTGGGTTGGTGTCTTCACTTTTCTAGATATTAGTATGATTGGAAGTATTTGAAAAACCTGTATTATGCACTTTGAAAGCCTTCTAATATTGACTTCTGGGCTTTGTATGTGTAACAATAATTTTCAAATAGCTATTTTCTGCTTGCACTTTGAATGGTTATGCTGGGGGGTGCCGTCTGCTTGTCACTTTGCCTGGTTAGCATCACTGGAATCCATGGAATTCATCTGCTTGATTATGCTGTATAAAAGCAATGTTTGTCTTGTTTCAGCTGTAGTGATCTATGCACAAAAATGAGTAAAACCTTGAAAAGAGAGAAAATATTATTAATTAGGTTATAGGTAGAAAAAGCAAAATTGCTCTTTGGAGTGTACAGAGTTCTTGCTGCAGTCTAGGGAAGGGTTCTTTCCAAAAACATGTCTGATTTTTCTAGCTGTACTAGTTTATGTAGTAATGACTATCACTTTTCATTATGAATGAGGGGAAAAAGGAGCATAATTAGTTTACAGTTCTATGAAGTCTTCAGAGAAAACTGAGACTACTTTCATGTTTCAAGTTAAGGAGGTGGCTGTATTTTTTTCAATATCAAGGCCTTAGGCTTCATCAGGCTGATGAATAACAAGGAATTTTGACATCTAAATCATTAGGAGACTTATTTAGTTTTATGATTAATAAACAGTCCAGAAAAAATACTGCCTTTTGTCTGAAAAAAATATAAAAACATAAATTATAAAATGCTTGCTTTGCTGAGGTATTTAGTGCTTTGTAGCCCAGAATAATAATATAGCTGGAAGACCAAATAGCAAGTGATAAGTGCTTAAGTAGTACCATAAATCACATTTTAAAAGACGGCCAATATGTTTTACAAAATGGATTTCTATGGACAAATGGAGAAAAATCTTAGAATAAAGGAATACACGGTGAAAATGGCAGTAATAGAACCGCATCTTTACAGTAGTGTGTGGGGTAACTTAATTTTAACAGAACTGTAAAATGAAGTTCTGGCAGCAGCAGATTTGTGATATAGTACAGAATATTTGCAGTTGTGGGCTTTGCACTTTTTGGTAATTTTTTTTATTCTAGTAAAAATAAATCTCCTTTTAAGACTTAGATGTTTTGATGGAAGTAGGTATCTGCTTCAGCAAAACAAAGCTCTTAATCATCATTGGTGACTCCACTATTTGTAAACACATAGTTGGGATCATAAAACACAGATTATTGCTGGAGCAGAGGCATGGTTTTGAAGTCCCATTAGAAAGGGATATACTGTCATCTTTAATTTCCCTCTTAAGATGAACAGGTGAAAATGGTGTTTAATCAGGAGCTGGGTAGGACTCCCATACTCCTACCTTAGTCGCTGATATGTTGTTTTGTCTTTGAGTTGTCATTAAGTGTCCTCAAAAGCCGTGGGAGATGCCCAATATGTGGAGTTCTGGAGAGCATTACCATTGCCATGAGTTTCCTCAGGAGAGGTACTGAAAGGTTCTGAAGTATGGAATAATCAAATAGTAACTTCAGACTTCTCTGGAAGCTGAGCTCTTAGAGATAATACAACCAAAAATTAACAGTACTGGGTGTTCAGAACTCGATGTCATGTCCTTGTGACTATTTAATACATGAGAGATGTGTGGGTTTTGGATTAAATTTTTTGACATTTAATTTATCTGATGTTGACACAATTGTGCAAACTTTATCAATCTTGATGTTATCAGGGACTGGTTTTGGCAGTAGCACTTTAGATTCAAATACTCCTGGTGTAGTTCTATGAAACTTTATTTTCATAAACTGGAACTTACATG
Organism: Pomatostomus ruficeps; assembly: GCA_013400735.1. Taxonomy (NCBI): domain Eukaryota; kingdom Metazoa; phylum Chordata; class Aves; order Passeriformes; family Timaliidae; genus Pomatostomus; species Pomatostomus ruficeps. Next base: position 50,061 of record VYZT01051655.1, on the reverse strand, counting down.
AAAAACTTCTGAAAGAGTGGTAGTAAATATTATTAGACTTGCACCTATTGCTGCCGTGATTTCTTTAAAAAAAAAGTCAAATTCATGTTATCAGAGTGAATGTTAATTGATACTTAGAGAAGGTTAAATCAAGCGCTTTCAGAGATTAGATTTCAGATGCTCTGTATACCCTGCCAAGTACCAGGCTGAGTATTGGCTTGTGGGTGGTTAGTTTTAAATCTGCAGACACTTCTGGCCTCCTGTGAATCTTAAATTGAAACCTGGCTTATGTGTTGAAGCTTGCTATTGATCAGGTGCACAGAGCAACAGCATGAGTAAGAAAATTGGGAGAAAACAAAGAGTTTTGCCAGAGCCTGAACAATGTCTGGATTAGGTCTATCTGGTTGAGTTGATTGTTACTTTGGAATCAAAACTAAGTTCACTGTTTGGTCCTAGGTTTCTAATTTTTTTTGTGATAACAGTAGTAGTTGATTTCATAAATATATCAGGTTCTTTTTTTTTCAAATCAAGTTAAACATTTCTCTAAATTCTCTCTTAAGAGAATGGAAACTAAGAGCAACTGTGTTAGTAGCACAGTCAGCTCAAAGTACAAATTAACAAAACCCCTGTTTAAAAAAGACACAAGAAATCTAGTGTCTCTTTTAAACAGAGAATTAGTTTCTCTTTATTCTGCACAACAGTATTAAACTTCATATGGTGAGAGTAACTTAACCATGTACAGAACCATTTGGAAATGTTTTTAATTACATCTGATGTTTCTGAACTTTAATTGCCCATTCATCCCAATTTAACTTCTGAAGAGCCCTTGCAAGTAAACAAACATTATGTTTAAATGTTTCTTGTGGAAGTTAATGTATGTGCATCTACACCAGATCAAAGAACGTGTTTGTGCAGTGATACATAATCCATGCTCGATGTAGTCATTTCCTCCACAACTGTAATGAATGTCATGGGGAGGAAATAATGTAGACTTCTCTTATTTTACTGTCTGAGGTCCCCTCTGGTCAATTGAATTCTATTCCAGCTGCTTGGAAGCCATCATTGAAGTTTTTCTAGTGTACTAGTTTTGCAGACTGTACAGATGGTTGGAATCTGGTGCAGAAGGGGTATAAAGCTGCCCACATTGATTAGGAGAGGGCTTCCAGTGCAGGGTGAAGCTCATGGAGCCAAGCCTGCAGTCAGCCTGTGGGTGCTGGCAATGCCACCCTCGGTGTGTGCCCAGGGCTGTGTGAGCTGTGCCAGGTGAGGTGGCACCTGCAGCCACACCTTCAGGAGAGCTGTTAGAGCAGAGAGGGGTGAGTGCAACTGAGGTCTGGAGAAAGGTGCCCATGTGCCAACAGCAGCAGCCAGGTGCTCTGAATGGTTGACACAACTGGGTGGGTGTCCACAGGACTGGGCAGACCTGGGAATTCTTTGGGGAGTGTTTGGCTGTATGGCCCCACTATTACATATGATGGTGTCCGCTTTTAATTCTGTGTGCATCCTTCTGTTCTGGTACCCTGACAATGAGCCCTCGATGTGTGGCCTCACAGCTGGTCCCTCCAAAGAAGGTCTTGAATCAGTAGTTTCACTTACCGCTCAATTTTTCCACCGGTGAAGTGAAAGTAATATATAAATTGCCATTGTGTTGGAGCTTAATTGTGCAGTTTTTGCATACCAATTTAAAGGACGTCACGAGCATGATGTGGGTTGTTTTGAATGAATTTATATTTGTAGCTATTGTGCTTTAAAAACTCTGAATGCCAAGGGGAACAGGGCAGTTGAGGGCTGATGCCTCCTCAACTCTGCATGTTGGGTTGCTTTGTTTTGTTTTGTTGTTGGGGGTTTTTTAGTTGCTTTGGGTTGGGTTTTTGTTTTTTTTCCAGAAAATCTATTATAGTGAAAGCCTGTGGACTCCACATATTGCATCTGGCTGAGTGAATTTTATGATACGTTTGAGTGAGATCCTGCTGCAATGTAGTAACTAGTGGTTCTATATTGTTATATATAAGGCTCTTAAATCTATTTAATCACTTATATTTTTCAGCTTAATGGTACTTAATGGTACACTAACAAACATAAGCTACTTTTTTTCTGAAGTTGTTCATGCCACAGCAGGAATCCTATAACAAATCATCCTGAAATTCTGCTTTTTTTCAGTATTTTTCAGACTTCTGTAATAACTCGTGATATTGTGTGTTAATGTAGGTTTGGTTTTTTAAAATTTATTGGGATAGTGAACATCATCAGAATAGGAGTGAATAAAAGTAAGCTCACCTGTGTTGGTATAAAGTGGAACAAAATTGCTATGGGAACATAAACACATAAGTAGCATGGTGTTCTAGTGCATTAATAAAACAGGTTGGAAGTCACAGAAGCTGTAAACATCTGCTTGTACCTTCAAAGTCCTAATTATGGCAGGTTGATAGGATGGCTGTCCTGTATGTAAATACAGAATGTGCCAAAAATATATCTTGAGACGTTCACTGGTTCATTTTCAAGTTTTTCTGTCTTGTCCATTAAGGTATTTTCAAGTTGGTTAGAAATAGAGTGTCATTAGTTGTTTATTCTGTTTTTATGGTGGATTTTTTTTCATGTTATTTGAAATGAACTTGGATTAAGAACCCTCATTATTTCATATCTTTTTTTTTTCCATTGAAGAGAAGGATATGTCAAAGTCTTTTTTTTTTTCATGCTGACACTGTATGCCTTGGTGCCAACTTAAAGAGGCTTCATTGCATATAAAGAGGGTGTACAAATTCCATTATTATCCCTCACTTTCACTGCTTCAAAGTTGACTCTTGCTGCAGATTCTAATGTGGAAAAAATGGACAAGGACTCGGGGCCCTGCCTATGATGCCCAAATAATGGACTCAGGAACATCTGCGATACATACTGGAAATGTCTTGCTCATCCTTTTCCTGGATGAGTCCTTAAGTCAGCAAGGCTGCTTACAGGGGTGGCAGAGCCATTTGATTACCCTGTAGCAGCAAACAGACCAAAGGTGGTTATGAGAAATGAACAAACTTCCCGAGGTTCACAGTGGGCGAGAATTTCTGTATCCAATTAATTTTAATACACATTTGCTACTCTTTTTATCTTGTGGGATTTAGTAAGTGTTTTGCTGATGTTAATTATAGCTACAGCAATTCTAGTGAATAATTTTACTAATTTATAAACATTATCAAACAAGAACAGTTCCTGACTTTGATCATATCACTAAGAAAATTATTCTTAATGGGTAAGAGAGTAATAATCTGCCTCTTGCTATCATGATAAAGCTGGCAAAGACAGGTTGATACTTTTAGAGTTTTTTTGATTGTACAGTTTGTAGAAGAATACTTCTTTCACTTAAAGAAACTATTTCATTTTCAGCCACCCTACATAAAAAGAAAAGCCTCTATCTCTCTGCTTATTGCTTGGCATTTGAATGTGCTCACTACAGAATACTCCACCAAGTTTGCCTGTGGCTTATTTAAATGTGAAAGAACACATGTGGGTAGCTGGGAAACACATTTTTGCAAGCTATTATCTTTCTCTCCCCAATTCAGTAATTCCAAATACAAGTATGTTTGCCTGCCCCTAGGTAGCATTGATATGTAATTGCCTTTGACAGTTAGTTGTATTTGGCATTGTCATGAAAAACAAATCTATGAATTCTGTATATTAATGATAATATTCTTAGAATCATTTTTCAAGATCAATATAAAGAAGTTTAGCTACAGTGTCTTTGCATGCATGTAATCATCTACATCAGAATCCTTGAGGAATCACAATAACAGTGATTCATTCATAATTCACAATTGCCATTATCTTCTTTCTACATTTAGTATGTGGTAAAATTTATAGCTTCATTTACATTGTGTTCTATGAATAATAGAAGAAATACAGTGAAGACCATGGGAAATGATCTTGTTGCTGCAGATGCACTCTTAAGAAAATCTGCATTACAATGCAGCATATTGCCTCCTGTATGACAGATTCTACAGAGCCTGCAGCTGCAGTGGAGACACTTCAGATGGTCTTCATTAAACGTAACCTCCTTCATTTTCATCTTCAAAGCAGCATGGTGATGAGACCTTGAATAAATTGCTGTAGGTAAATGATATAGTTGCAGCTTTTCCTTATCCAGTTGCAGTATAATCTCTTCATTTGAGCATAGTCATAGACAAATAGAAACAGAAGTACTTAAGGAAGCAACTACAATCCATTGATGTAATTAATATTTTGATTCTTCACAAAAACCTCACAATAGTGCATGAACTATACCTAAGCATTTTTAATTAGGGAAGAGCTCATGACAGTGTTTTCAAGATGAGAGAGGTGAATAATTTATTTTGAAAAGCCCAAATACCAGCAGAAAAAAACCACCAAAACCAAAATTAACCAACTTTAATTTTTTCAGGGGACAAGCCTGAGAAAGTAGTACAGTACATTGTTTTGAATGAATCACACACTCTACTTCGGTTGGTTTAATTATCATCTCCTTTTTGTGCCAGCAACCCAGCTAGTCATACTTGTATAAACAATGACAAGAGTGTATACTTTGATATACGTAACTGACACATTGTAATTTAAAAAAAAATTAGAAGGGGTGGTATATGTTTCTGCGAACTCAATGTTTTCTACGCTAAAGAGCATAGCATGGATTAGTTTTCTGAAATATTATCCAGAGCAAAATTCAAATGTTGAAGATGTTATACTTTAATTTCTGGTTTCTTACCATAACTGATCTTGTCTGTGTGCATTAAAAGCCATTTTTTTCCTCTCTCTCTTTTTTTTTTTTATGTCCTGTATAAGGATTCACAAAGCTGTTTGTTGAGCACATTGGTATTTTTTTAATTGCTTCTTCCCTGAAAGTATTGATACTCAAATTATGCTCTTATCTCTGTGATACTCTAGCTCAATTGTGCTGGTGTTGGTTCCTACAACACTAGGCTTTATCTAGCTTTGCAGACATGTCAACTATATCTGTACTTGATCTCTAACGTGCCTGTTGCCAGGCTGCTTTAATTGTTTTTGATAATCCTTTCACTGAAGTTCTTCAAGACAAATGAGACTTAATGCTCTATTTGACTCATTGGGTAAAATCCATGCTCTGCATAGGTCAATAGGAGCTTTTCTACTGATGTCAGTGGAGTTAAGGTATTGACCACTTATTTCAACATAAAACAGTGGCAGACTCAATACCAGACCTGGTTTTCTCTACTTTGGCTTTTTGGAGCTCACCATTACTATTCAGTGAGTTTAGCTAGCATGTAGAAATGTGTGTGAGATTTGATTGTATGTTTTATTTCTTGAATTAAAAAAAAAAAATATTCTACCTGTTCAAGATGATTCCATTTCTGTTGTCCAGATAGACAGACAACTTCTTTTTTTGGAACAGTCTGCAACTGGTGTTATCAGTCCTGCCTGTTGGGACTGGATACTGAAAATAGAGAAGGCTGAAGAGAGAAACCTGTATGCACAAGGGAAAAGACGGGGAGAACTGGGGGATAAGGAAGAGCTTTGGTGTGGTTGGTAACAGAAAAATGGTGTAAGTCGAGTCTGTGAAATCCTCTGAGGTGTGTTGTGGTCTCTGCTGTGATGGTTGGCTAGTGCTGATCCTTGGTTTCAGAATTCCACCTTGCTGACAGCCCAGCTGGGTGTAGCAGTGATGCTGCACCAGGGACTGCTCTCATTCCACAATCCACTCTCATTGCATGGAGACCTGTGCCACCCTCACAGGGCATCTCCTCTGTGATCAGTCAGGGCTGGGGAGTTAGAAGGAGTTTTGTCTTTGAAATCTTACCTGCAAAGTTATAATGAATGGGATGAGAAATCAAAGAGTCTCATGTTAAATTCCAACCCATGCCTCATGGGAAAATTCTGAGAATTCAATACTAATCCACAGTTATGGAATTGTAAGACAGAATACTGATGAATGCTAAAGAAAAATTAAATGGAAAAATGAACTGCTGCCAGGCTACTGTTTTAAATAGTGTTCAGTAGAGGAAGGAGGAATCATTTGGGTTTACTGTCAATGAACCAAAATATTGAAGATCTGCTTGTTATGCAAACTGCCATTCTCTTGCACTGAATGAGGTGGGATATTAATTAACTTTGTTGTTTATTAATTTAGAGGCTTGAGTTTGCAGCCTATCACTGCTTGCAATTTTTTTTGCGTGTGTTGTCTACATTGTTTGTTCTGCTTCAAACACGTTTGGTTTAAAGTTTTCTGGGTTTGGTTTTGTGGTTCTTTGGCTTTTTTTTTTGCTCATGTGTGGGGTTTTTTGTTCAGGGTTTTTTGTTTGAGGGAGTCAAACTTTTTACTTAAGTTGGACGTATCTCCTGGCTACTTAGCTACACATAAGTACAAAGTTTAATTTTTCTTACTCATGAAACAACTGACTTAAATTCCAAAATAATATGAAATTGAGAAGTTTTTTCCTGTCATTTTTTGGTTTCAGTGCTTTGTTTCTTTTGGCTTTTGTATATGTGTTGGGGGGTTTATTTAATTATTTTATTTACCATGAGAAGATCCCTGTAGTGACATACTACTCTTACAGATCACAAAAGCATGACCAGAGAGAGACTGAGTTAGTGTAACATACCAACACATTGCTATTTGGATGACAGTGTTCAGACTTTTGATACAAATTTGGAGGTAGCATTGGGAGAATCATGACTTTTAGTACTTATAATAGGGTTGGGTTGTTGTTGGGTTTTTTTTTTTTCCCAAAAGATTGAATTAGGGTATGCATGGTTTGCCTTCATGACAGGGTGTGTAAAGACCATTCCCAGCATAGGCTGAGTAGCTTTGCAGGGATCATGCTGGTAGGACTGCAGGAAAGAAGCTGAGATGTAATCTTATTTTTTTGATTAATATTTTGCAATAATTAAAATAATCTATTCTTTTGATACTGTTCAGTATTGTATTTTAGTGATGTTCTCTGAATATGTTGAGTGATTTGGAAATCTGTGGGATTAATTCAGTTTAAAAAAACCAAAGCACAAGCAAAAGAAGAGAAGCTGCATTCTAATTCCATGATGTTGATGTCGTTTTTTCTAGTCAATTAAAAGATATTTGCTTTCTTTTATGAAGGAAGACCTTGTAACCCAGCCGTATACTCTGGACTGCTGTTACCCACACAAGCATTTAGGTGTTCCATCTGCTGAGGTGGAATACCTTTCAGTCAATTCTCCTCACAATCAGTAATGATATTGTCATAAGGTGCCTTGTTCTTTTCTTCCAGTGGGCTATAAATTTGTGCCTCATCATAGTGCTGGAAGGTATAGTGTGAAAACCTTGTGGATAATACTTGCAATCATTAGAGGGGACAGAATTTTTTGTAAGATGGAAGGTATTAGCACCTTTCATGTCTGGAGTATTTCCAGCTCTGCAATTAAGTTCTGTAATTATCTACAGCAATTTGAAATGAATAACAGTAATCTTTAATGTCCTGTCATAAAAACTGACGTGTGCTGCTGAATTGCTGCTGTATTTCAATCCAGAAGTAGCTCCATTTTACTCCTATGTAGAATCATATTGTATCTACCTCTTTTGGGATTCTGAGAGTATATTTTGAATTTGTGATGTATAAAATGTTGAGACATAACATATGAAACATTGATTTCATACTGCTTTTTTTTCTGATGATACCTTTGCTCATTTTTACTAAATCATACATGGATCTGATAAACCACATAAATTTTACCAGTTTATTATCCTTCCCCTCTTTTTTTACTCAATGTATTCTATTATTTGAGCAAGAAAAAGAATATTTGCTGTTGCTTATAATTTAGAACATTTTAACTCTTTTGATCTGCCGTTTAAGGTTGTACCCCTGTGTCACTGTGGGAAAACAAAAAAATTCAATGTTAATTTTTATACTCTTATACTCAACTTTTTAAAAAAACATTTATTTGATTATTGAAGACTAGAACATAATCTTGCCTAATTCAGGTAGTCATAATTTCTAGAACCTGAGCAATAGTTATTTTTCTTTCTGCATTATTACTCTTTACTTTTGGAATGAGGCTCTGAAATCTTCTGCTTCAGCCTTTCAGATCTATTTTCTCCAGGTCCAGTTAGTTGCTTTATGGATTGAAGAAATGTATTGGTTTATTCACCTGTTAGACCTATAATAATATTTCCTTTGGAATCCACCTTTGTAATAAATCTGAGAATTCTGTTCCCCAGAATAAAATAATTAAAACAAAAATTGAATGTGCCAGAAAGTCTGTACTACAAACAGAATGGAATTGTGGGCTGTAATTCTGAATGTTTCAGTGGGCACAATGTCCTATATCTTGTGAACAAGAAGGATTTCATAATAAGGCTGTATTTCACAGGGAACTTTAAATACAATTTTCAAAACAACTCTGCCTATGGAACTAAGAACATACATTTGAATGATGTATGGGAAAACTGCAGGTTTGGGGAAACCTTGTCTCCTGCTGCCAGCCAGCATATTTGCATTGTATTACTGCAATAGCAGTTGTGAGTGTTTTTGAACGAAGATGCTGTATTTAAACTTTATCTGTAAAGATTCCACAATAGAATAACAATAAGCAGGCATACTCTCCCCCACAACTAAATGCAAAAAACACCAGTATGTCCTTATGTGTTCCATTTTTCACTTTAAACTCATTTTGGTGTATCTGTTGTTTGTCTCTGATGAAGCATAGGTGTGAAAATCTATAAAAGCTGTTAAGAGAAAAAAATTGGTTTAAGTTTTGTATGCTTCAGTCTTTTTATACTGTTTTCTGTAAGTTGGCATTATTGCTAAATGCTGTGTTACATGATAAAGTGTTACTGACTACAGTATTCTCTTCAGAGGATACTAGGAAAATATAAGATTCTCATCAAAGTCAGTAGGATTTTCCCTCTGACTCTCTTGGTATATTATATTTAGTTTGTAGTGAGCTGAAGTTGTAGTGGTTGTTTTTACTGAAGATAATTTACTAATTTATTCTGTGTTGATGACCCACAGTAGCACCTTTGGCAGGTGATTCCTTTATTCCCAGACTTACTCTCATTTCTGTTCCCTTTTTAAGCTACAGTTTTCTTTCAGGTAATAAAATATGAATGTACATTTTCATAAATAAAGATACAGCTTATGAAAGTTAGCTCAGTGCTTCATATTTCTTACAATATGTTATAGAACGGTTGTGTTAAAATCTGTTCTTCATGGCGGGATGGACAATGTATACTTACGTTTCCAGATTTGTGAATTATGCAGGAGTTTTTTGCATTTGTCCTTCAGTTTTTGATTTCTGAATGAATAGAGATGATGCACATAATAGGGGATGCACTGTATTAACCTGTTCAGCTATGGGGAGGTGAAAGTTTATCTACCAGACATTGCATAAATGGATGTTTGTGTCATGGCTCTGCACTGGTCTTGAAAGACCCTTACAAATGTGTGCAGGGGTGGTATCACAATTATTGTATAAGCTGTAGAAGGAACTAAATCTACTCCATAATTCATGACACTTGATAAGTTCACTATTCTTCCTTGAAGAGAGTGGATGCCTGTTTTTGTTGAACCTGTACCTGTTTTCAGTAACCTGGCAGCACTGCTGAGTTAAGTCTGGGTTTTATAAGCGACCCACAGACTGTACAGGTGTCTGTAGCAGGCTCTGTGCTTGGTCTCTTGGAAGGAAATCCCACAGGACGTGATCATGATCATACAGCCATATAATTAATGTGATATTATAAAAGAACTTGGAGAATAAAGGCAAACAAGTTCTGGAGTGGCAGAATTGCAGACTTCTCTAACAGCTGTCTCTCCCTTTCCCTTAGCTCTCTGTTATTCCCAATGGAAAGAGGAAAACCCTACCAACACTGCAATTTAGTCTTTGTCAAGACCAACCCTTGTAGCAACAATAAAAAAGCTTCTGTAAAGGAGTAGTATTTAAATTTACAAACAGTTCTTGAGTTCAAGTAATTTATTTATTAAATAGAAAAGAATAAGCTGGCTTAATGTGAGCTGTGACTAGAATTTCAATAGAGCTGATCCTTGTGGGATGTTTTTTATAATGTGTATCTGGTGGTGTTAAACATGCATTTAAAATTTCAGTCTTCCGGGACTGCTTTTTTTCCCCTCACATTCTTTCCTTCCTCACAGTCAAGAGATGCACAAAATAACATTGCTGTGAACTCTGGGACAGTATAACAACATACTGACTGCATTGTGTGGGCTTCATACAATTTCAGGCCATGTTTAAAACTTCTGTAGGGAGGCAGGAAGAGAACCCACAGGGAGTAGAGGGGCTTCTCCAAGTGGGGGTTAAATGACTTTATAAAGGCAACAAGATAGTACTGGTAGAGTTAGTATTACAGTTGTGATGGACTGTATTTTTGTTCCAGGCTCTCTCATCTTTAAATCTCAACTTTTAATACCTGTTTAATACGTGTTTTCCAAGGAGCTTCTGAGAATGTCTTTTCACCTTATCTTACACGCTGTGAAATTTTGTTTCCAGAACTTCTGTAATTGTTACTTATTTACCAAAAACAAGGCAAAAATTTAAGGTCTTTAATGGAGAACCCTGTGTGTATATATATATATAGAGAGAGAGAGACCCGAAGTCTAGTCTTCTCTGGTTTTGGTACCATCCAAACTCTATTCAGGCAGTGTTGGCACTATTTCCTCTTACAGAATTGTACATCCTGCCAAGCAGGAAAATCCATTGCTTCCCAACACAGGCCTGTATGTGCTGGCCAGCCTGAGAGGAGCAGCGTGGTGTTTAAAGTCACTGACCACATTTATTAGAGGCTTTGAATGCATTTGCCAGCTTATGTAGGGTTAAGTTTCAGTCTACGGGGTTGGGAATGGGGATGATAGCTGATTTGAGTATGACACAAATACAGAATTTTGAAGTAGACGGTATAGTGAGTAAGTTTGTCAATCCACTACCATGTTGGAAGTGATGCCATGAAAAATGCTGGATATCATGACTGGATATTACTGCTGGCTTTACTGGTAAAGCTTTCAACTCTGATGTCAAGTATCTCCAAGATCTTGAGCTCTGGGGATAAGTTTTCTTTAAAATGTTATGATTTACAATGGGGAACAGTTTCAAAGAGCTCCAATCTTTTAAAATTGATGATAAATAATACCATGAGAGTTGGTTTTGAATGCTTAGCATCTCAGAATCTAATTTTTTTACTGGTGGGTTTATTGTTGTATCCGTTCTTAAATCTTTCTCATGGAGCATTGAGATAAGTAGGTTAAAATGAAATCTCTTCAATTTGGTGAATTGAACTGACACATTTTCTTCCAGCTCAATTTGCTATTGAAATATCTCTTTCTGAGGTGCCCTTTGCCTTATAAGAATTGTAGATTATGCACTTCATGCCTCTGCTGTATTCTAATGAAGGCAAGGCACATTGCAAATGAAATACCTGTCAAAAAAAATGTGCACATACAATATCTAAACTACATTTTTCATGGAGCAAATAAGTGAGACAACATTTGGAGCTGAATTGATAAATAAGTACATATTATTTCACTGTAATTTGAAATTGCAGTATCTCTTCTATAATTGCTACAAGTAATTATGGTACTTTCTTATCACATTAAGTGAGCCTAAGCAAATACTGTCTTTGTATTTCTAGGGAGATGTATATATTTTAGCTATTAGATCAATATTGCTTTTTTTTAAAATTGTATGGATTTTGTATGAAAGATCCAGCTGAAATTACAGCTATTCAGCAGTGATATTAAATGTGAATGCTACTTTCTACCTTTGTAGCCAAGAGTTCTGTTAAATGCTTTTCCCTTACCCTCCTCAATTGTTCCACATTTTCAAGCACTCCCCTGATTGTTCATTCAAATTTTTTTTGTCCCCTTTTTAATCTGTGGTGTCTCATTAAAACTGGGACTTGAGCAGGATAAAAAAAGTTTCAAACACTTTTAAATGTACTTTAAACTTATCCCTTCCTGAGCCTTTATTCTTTCATTCCAAAAGGTATCCCTAATTGTGGCCTTTTTTCTGTGATATTTTCCCTCCACGTTTTTCATTAGTTATTCCCTCTACTCACTGAAACTCTGGGCAGTGCCCTCATATTGCTATTACAGATTTTCCCATGCTGGTGTTAGGATCCCCTGCTGCAGTATGGTGTGCATCATGATCAATCACGAAATGATGTTTTGTTATTCAGATAACATTTTCCAAGTTAAGTTTGTCCTTATTTAGCACATGGTATTAGTATCAAAGGTGAGCTGTACCTAAAGTCATTGCTGCTAATTCTTCTGTGAGAATAACCAGCCCAGTGGCCTTTTATGATGGAGTGACCACAGCAGGGGACAAGGGAAGGTGTCATTTAACTGGCCTTCTGTAGAGGCTGTGACACAGTCCCTCCACAACATCCTCCTCTGAATTGCAGCGAGATGGATTTGATGAGATGGATGAGTAGATAAGTTCATGGTTTAAGTGGTTGGGTGGTGGCATCCACAGGGTGGTGGTCAGTGGCTCAGAGTCTTGATGGACATCAGTGCTATAAATTATACAGAAACGCAGTTCAGATGGCTTTTTCTTGTGCTATTTTACGTAACTGTTAAAGAATATAAAAAAGGTACATGTTCAGAAATTTACCTGGTGAAAATGAATATCTGATTAGATTTGCCTAAGAAGTAATGGTGAGCAAGAAATTATAGTATTATGCAGAAGTTGTCTTTAAGGAAATAACTTTAAGGAGTGGGTGGAGAGAAAACCAGACACTGAGTATATGGTTTCCTGAGTGACAAATAAATTTGTATGGCTGTGGGTTTTTTATAAGGCTCTAGGGGGTGGTTTTTGGAAGATGTAATTATGCTTTTGAAATGCTCCTTTTTTCATTTTTTTAGTGTTGTGTTACAAAAGAAAAACGTCTATTTTTGTTTTTTCTATTTACTGTATGTCTGTGTGTGGGTAAGGAATACTTGAATAAAGTCTTTCATGTGCCCCAAAGCATTTTTATTTAGTTTGGATGTTAGTAATGCAGTCTTGATAACACTTTCAGATAATCTACTTTTTGTTCACTGACTTTAAATGAGATTCTAATGATACCTAAACCAAGCTGTGCAGATCTCTGCCCTCCTCAAATTGCTTTCAGTTTCCACAGTATTGCCAGCCACAGATATCATGCATTTCTGTATAGAGAAAAGTTGAGCTTCTTACATTTCAGCCTTACATTTCTGTATAGAGAAGAGTTGAGCTGCTGGTTGTACAGAGGGTGAAGTGGCATCACTGTAGCCTCCTTATTTGTGTGGTGGGACTGGATGACAGCAGTGAAGTTTCTGCAAATGACTGGGCAATTCTGAGGGTAAACTGCTCCTTCCCCTCTTCCCAAAGAGACACTGCAGGTTTTGAGGACTGAAACTTTCAAGTTTCAATATAAGAGGAAAAAGGCACCCTCATGAGGTGAACAGGTTCTCGGGGTTGGGAAGAGAAAGGTGGTTGTGATCAGTGTAGTGTGTGGATGTGTGTGTTTTTGTTATATACACAAAAAAGTAAATAATGGAATCATAGAATGGTTTGGTTTGGAAGGGATCTTGAAGATCACCTGGTTCCAACCCCCTGCCATGACAGGGACACCTTCCATTAGACCAGCTTGCTCAAAGCTCTGTCCAGCCTGGCCTTTGAACAGTTCCAGGGATGGGGCAGCCACAGCTCTGGCCGACCTGTGCCAGGCATGCACCAACCACAGAGTAAAGAATTTTTTCCTGATACTGAATCTAAACTTATTCTCTTTCAATTTGAAGCCATTCCCCCTTGTCCTGTTGCAAATAGTCTTGCTCCATCTTTAGTGTAGGTTATATGCATAGCGTATGTATTTATATATTATATATATATGAGAGGTGGAGAGAGATTAAGGCAGGCCTGATGTGCACATCTGTATATATCTGGCAGCTTCAAATTCATATATGCAAATTCAGGACCATGCAACTTGCATTAATAGTAACATATGTATATGATATAAGGCCTCAGGTTTTAAGAATTAAATTTTTTAGGACAGTGGCCTGTATCAATACCACATAAGCAGAATGAAATACTCTGGTATGTAAAGAATTTTTTGTGCTTGTCAGTCACTTTGTGAGACTGAGGGGAGGCACCTCTGCTAGGCAGTACAATCATAGAGGAGTTGCACAGGACTGAGAAGTAGCTTGATAATAATTTTGAGTAATTTCTGTGCTTAGCTGCATTCCAGAAATGAAAAGCAAATCCGAATTTCTCAGTCTAAGCTGCAAGACCATAAAGCATGTTTGTTTACCATCTGTACCGTCCTTTCAGCCCCTAGAGGCAAATGAAAAGACAGTAATAACAATGGAGCACTGGCTTACTAAAAGCAGCATCAGCAGAGCTCTAAAGACAGAGCAGCATCTCTGTACAACAGATGAAGTGGGAGAAGCAGCTTGTCTTTCTCCCATAGCTTTGAACATGTTTACGTGATTGAAAATGGATGGAGATATTTCTCCCAAGGACATATCCATGGCTATATCACAGCAACAAAGATGGTGATTCCTTTATGTCTTGAGGAGCTTCTTAATCCTTTTTAATCTTTTATAGTCCAGAAATAAAGTGAGCTGAAATTCTAGCATCATGACAGAATTTAAGATGTGACATTCATGGCTTTCTTGGTGTATGCTAAAACTGAGTTTTAATACATATTGTCAAACTTTGAGTCAGCAGAAAACACTTTTAAACAGATTTATTAGAAGCTTGAAGAGCAAGTTTCATGATTTCCAGTGTTTTCTTTTGTATTTGGTGAGTCTGTGTTGCCTTTAGTCACCCATTCAAACAAAATATTCAAGAATGGAAATTATTTCCTATGTGACACTTGAATTCATAATTCTGAGCCAGCATGCAAGTCCAAACTGCCACTTTAGACTGATACTCATGCATATAGTTCCTTGTTTCGATATTCATGCACATAGTTCTTTGTTTCATCAAGTTTTAACTATGTTATTTTGTGGTCCCAAATACTGTTCTGAACAGAAAAAAAAATTTAACCACAGTTATAATGGATGTCATGACTGGCTGAAAAGTGTGACTGTAGAACTTATGAATTTTCTTCTTGAGGAAACCACTGTCTTGTAGAAAGATTTCTCTTCACCGATTTTAGTATAGTTTTGGGGATGGCTTATCTGTGATTCTTGCCCTAGCTTTAGCTCTTGGGCGCATGTTGCAGAGTAAGGCTTGTGCTGTCCTTTGCAGCTGGCAGGAGGGTGGGGTTTGTACAGGGGGTGATGGAGGCACAGTGCCATGAGCAGCTGAGGGGGCCTGGCTTGCACGGCCAACCCAGCTTCAGTCTGGCTGCAAGAACCCCACAGGGCAAATGTGCTCTTGTGTTAACACACTCAACATCAAGTCCTCTGTAACTCTGTAACTGCTCAGGGAGGACATGGGGGCTTTGTTAGCTGCCTGCAAGGCAAAGACGGCTGTGTAAGGCAAATTCAGCCTGTCTTTGCATGACTGTATTGTCCCAGAAAGGGTTGCCTTGTGGTGAGAATAACACGAAGTCGGTTCTGTGGCCTAGGTTAAGTTGTTGGCACTGGTTTATTGGGAGGCGATGGTCCTGATCAGTGTCCCTCATTGACAATGACATCAGTAACTAGTCAAGAACTATATAATCATCCTAATTTGGAGATCCCAGAACTGAAAATTTATGAAAAAGCTCATTCAGTGCTCATGTGTGCTGATAGTTCTGTATCTACTTAAATTGACTTCTCAAGTATTGGAAGAAATTCTTGAATATGCAGTTCCTTATTGTCTAATTCCCATTATATCTCTATATGTAACTCTAAAATAATAGCATTTTCCATGAATATTCTAATAGTGAACTCAGTTTATAACTGTAATGCCAGTCATCTGGAGAGCCATTAGACTGCTTATAAAGGAGAGAAGCTGAGTCAGGAAAACCTTGCTTCAGGACCAAGCAAGGGCAGCAACACTTTTAACTACTTTTTTTTTTTTTTTTTTAATGTGGGGTGGGAGAGGGAAGGATAATTCTCTTTAATAATACCATGCAGTGTTGTTTCTTTCTAGAGGAAAAGATAAAAAGCCTTGATAAGCAGGAAACACTAATACTGCTGATGTTAAAAGCACCCAAACCAACACAGCACCTGATTATTGATGCTAGATGCAATCACCAGCTTTCAGTGGCTCGTCTGTGTATGTGTTTGTTCTTTCGAATGCTGGAGGGTGAGGCAGAATTGAAAATGTCTTGAGAGTCATGTTTTACACTGTATAACACTTCCATGGCTGATCCAGGATTGAGTCTAGAACTCTCCACATGCCATTTTTGGGAACAATCTCTGGTGCATTTTCAGTGCATCCTAGAAAATAAGCAGGCCCATCAGCATGTGCCAAATAGTCTCTGTTCTGTTTAGTAGTACCAGTGCAGACATTTTGTTAGCTCTCCGACTGTCTGGGTTTGTGAAACATTTGAAGGACAGGCAGAGGAGTTGTTTCAATTTTGGTATGTCCTTACAGGCAGGTTCCGTTTTCTCCCTCTTCTCGTTGAAAGTGCTTCTGCTTCTTAGCCTTCTAAAAAAAAAATATGGTAAGTGTTGGAAGACAGGTTTAGAGAACAAAAGTGTGTTTAAATGGTCAAATATGTCCGATTCCTTTGAGTGTGGTAGGATATGGAGATTAATACAACCATATTCATCATCAGTTCTATGTGCAATATGTTCCTTCTTTCTGCAGTGAAGACCTACTGGAATTTGGAACGAGCAGTGTCATGTGATACTGGCAAAGTTCTGTGTAGTTGGATTGATACCAGAGGCAGACAGGCACACAGAATCCAGCAGGATCAATTCTTGCATAAAAATATCCATAATGCTTCCAGCTTTAGCTAATAGCTTAACTTAAAAATATGGTTAAATTTAACCATCATGTTTATTTTTAAACAGAAGAAAAATTAGCATCATCTGGGGGATGATGTTTGTCAATGTATTGTGTGTACATAGGTACCCAATATGGGTGTATTGCTGGGTTGGAGTCTTCATTACTAAAAAGTTCTCAAAAATGTTGTTTGTTTGGGTTTTGTGTTGCCTTTTTTTTTTTTTTTTTTTTTTTAAAATTTATCCAGTTTTTACTGCTATGTTCTTTTCAGGAAATATGTAAGATAATTAGAGTATCCTGAAGTTTCCAATGAATAATCAAGGTATCAAATTAAAGTGAATAGCATCTACCCATAGCAGCAGGTGCAAAATTGTCACTAATTATGAATTTGTTGGGTTCAGTAGTGACTATGCATGAATTATGGTGCATTCATTAGAAGAAACATTCACAGCCCAATTGATGACAAGAGGAAAAAAAAAAAATCATTAGAGTGTTCCTCAAAAGTGAATTAACATTCCTGATATTTGCCAGTGAAGAGAACTGCAGAAAGATGAAATATTTGTCTATGTGGCTAGCAAATGCTTCTGCTAGAAAAAGTTGTTTTTCTATTGGTAAACATTGGTAAATATTCTTTTTTTTTTTTTTTAGAGAAAGAGGATTTGCATGTAGGTGTTTTCTTAAATATGTGAGAAATTGCTATCCATATGTTTCCAGTAAGAGTAGAAAAAAATCTTGTTTTCAGTACTCTTCTACTTTTTTTCCTTGCTTACCCCCAAAACAAAAGCAGAGGAGGGAATATTTTTGATATGTCTGCCTTGAATTATTTTTGTTTTGTTTTTAATCATCAAATGGGAATATAGAAAGTAAATCTAGGATATGATGTAACTGTTATGTATTGACTGCATTTTGGATTACCAGCACTTAAAAAATGAGCACTGTGAGATCTACATTTACAAAATGATAATTTTATGAACCTGAAGAGCTGTCTCAGATGATCTGGGAAGGAGTTCAGTGAAGGATTATAGTAATTCTGGAATCTAACTACAATGGAGTAACCGTTAAGAACCTTGGACTTCATTCCCTCTTCCCTCCCTTAACTAAAGTTTTTTGTTATGACAGAAATGTTGATATCTTAAACACAAAGTTTGAAATTGAGAAGTTGTGTGTCCATGAAGAACTTTTTCATCCCCTTTGATGCTGTGCAGACTTGTCCCTTCTGCCCTCATCAGCTCCTGCCCTGTGGAGGTCAGCACCTTAAACCTGGTCAGCTGCCTTCTCCCTGGAGGTTCCTCTGGTGGGTGTTTTTGACGTGCTGGGAGTCATTGCTGGGAATGATGATTTGGTGCACGTCTCCACCAGCATTGTGACAACTCAGGGCCTGGAGTTCTTCCTCCCTCCCATGCTAACCAGGTCTCTCAGTTTTCAAGCTTATAAGTGTTTCTGTAGTCTTCTATCCATCTATTCATGTGCTTAATGTTAAACGTGAAATATTTGGAATGCCTGGGGCTGGGGGATGTGGTGAGCATCACTTCAGGCGATAGAATGCTTGAAAGGCAGAGAAAAATCAAATAAGTAAAACCCAATACTGCTGCTAATATTTCCCTTTTGGTATCTGCATTCAGCTTCATGCAAAAATTTTTTTTTGGTGTTTATTAGTGATTACTTTTCACTAAGTCATAATTTGAAAGCAATATGGCATCTCAAGACAGCAGTGGGCTTAGATTTCTGCTACTGAGAACTGGTTACCACTTCTGTAATGTTTTCCATGGCTGTTAAAAGAGTAACTCGTTACTGTTTGTCACAGTAGCTCTCCTCAATCCTGAGGCTAATGGGGGGATTTTTATTTTGTGTGTGTGTTTGCTAAGGAGTCCCAGCACCTTCTGAAATACTAGTTCATTTTTGAAATGAAAGAGCTGTTTTGGAGGTGGCATTAAACCTACTAGAATAAGTTTTCTGTGCTTCTGCAGGGAAGATGAAACCGTAAAATGGGCCAATTTTCTCCCACTGGTCTATTCCCTCATGCTCAGTAAATGTCTTGAATGAATTTATGTTGTCAACTAATTGCTTGCTTTTGCTTCAGATAAGAGCAAGTAAAATAGCTGCATGTAATTATGATATCTTCTTAATAAGCCTTCCATTTGTTTAAACTTTAAAAAGACAGCTGAAAATATACTGTATATTATCATATGAAAGAACTGTAGAAAGCGCTTCTCTCTTCAAAATGCAGAGTGGACTTGTGTCAAAATGATTTCAAGTGAAGTGGAGGTTAAAAAAAAAAAGGCTTTTGACCATGATCACATTCGAAGACTATTTAGATCAATACAAACACATTTCATCATTTGTACTTAAAAACATTTTCAATTACCTTGCAACCACAACCAATGTACTTTATTAGTTTTGTATTCACTTTCATTAACTCAGTGCTTACAACAGCATGAATTAATTTAGTTTAAATTGTTTGGCTTTTGTTTTTAGCTGGTGGCACAGACAGGACTTTTCACAGGAAGCTCAAAGGCACTTACTACAGCCCTAATTCAGTGTTTCTACTTTCCAAGCACTCCATCTGCCTGCAATTATACATCATGGGTATAAATCAGCCTTCCTTGTACTTCAGAATTAAATAATGAAAGGTGACAATGCTAATTGTGGGGAATGATAAGAAATGCTGTCAAAACTGAAAGTGTGTGCCTCAGTTTCATCCATGAAAAATGGCCTGCTTCACAAGACAAAAGCCTTGGACAAAAGACCATAGATTCTGTCCGTTTCACATGAAAAATAATGGCCAGAAATTTTTCAAAGATATGAAAAATGCAGGCAGACTTTAAAAATATGTGGAGAAAACATCCCATGAATTTTAATTGAAATGCAAGAAAGAATAAAGTGCCTGTGAATGTTACAGCATTGAAAACAAGATATTTGCTACAAAGCATTATAACTTGAATACTTGTCAGTCTGCAATCTCATTAGTTCTCCTACTTCCACGTTTTCCATGCTTTTGCAAAACTCTCTGAACTTCTTGTTTAGAAACCTTTTCCACCAGCAACTGGTGCTACTTCTAGGAGAACTGAGCTCTGGTGCCACTCAATATTGGTTCTTAGTGGAAGCCAAAAGATTCATGTTCCAGAATTTACTTAGCTGATTGGGGAAATGGATATGTGTTTTTGTAATTTTAGCTGCAACACACATACCTTGTTTGTCTTTTATCTATTCATAGAATAGCCCTTAAGATGATTCAAGTATAAACAATTATGAATATTTGTGTAGAACTCACCTGAAGACATGAGTGGGAAAACAAATGCAAATCTTTACAAAGCTATGAAGTAAATTCATGTAAAGCTACACAGTCCATGAAAGGTGTGAATACAAATTTTTAAATCAAGGCCACTCAAGCGTAGGCAGGGCTGATGCTACTTCATATGTCGGGTCATCAAAAGCTTAGTCTAAGCCTAAGAAAATCAGTGGTAATTCTACTGCAAATTTCAGATTAGTGGCTTCAAAATTATTCAATATTGGGGAGGAGGGACACTCCGGAAATGTGTAGCTGTCAATATACTCAAATAGACATTTTTAAATACCTATAGCATATTTAAGAAAGTAAAAAATTTTGAAAATACCGTGGGGAAATAGAAGAAGACCTGATTGTGAATCTGACTGGGATTTTGAAGCCCCGAGGGCATCTTTTACCTTGTGTTTCAGGCATCAAGAAAGCTCTCTGTGTCCTTAAGGACATAAAGATCTCTGACAGTCTGAATTCAGGTAGATGATTTCATTGACTCTCAACTGTAGAAGTGTTCAGGAGTTAAGGTGCTTTTTAAAACATTGTTATGGAGGTGAAAAAAGAGCTGTTGGCCTTGGTGTTTGCATGAGTCTTGCAGGTCTTGCTTGTAGTACCAATTTAAACACAAACATTCCTCTACCAGCAAGTTTTTCTTTCCCTGTCGGTTTTATATTTATACAAACACAGTGAATTGCTGCTTTGATGTGTGCATGGAACCAAGTCCCATATTATTGGGAATTAGTTTAAATTGTATGAAAATGATGCTTCTGTAAGCAGTACAGAGAGAAGCTAATACACTTATTTACGTTAAAACATGTATTTTGTTTCAGAGAAACAAACAGCTATTGAACACTAAATCCTACAATTCAGGGTGGGAGGTGGGGAATTAAGTAGGCAGTGGAATGTTACTCTCATGTGCAGTGCTGTGAGTTTACATTATAGTGGCAGTATCCAATCAGTATTTTTAATTCTTTTAATTACTGAACTCTCTGGAGTACATAATGGTGTGGAATATACACATGTATCTGTAATAAACAACATGTATCTTGAAGAAATGGATTCAGTTTTGGCAACAACGTGATAGGGAGATCAAAGAGCTAGCTGGCATTAAAATGATTTAGATACATTTGTCATAGGCAGCTGTTATGCTAATCTCATTTATGCAGTTGTCAGCTGATAGGTTCTGATGAGCCAGCTTAGTGGGAAAATCATTAGTAGATCCCTATTGTGATAAATGTTATTTATTACTGTCAAATGGTATTAATGTTTGATTCAAAGATGGGAAATGGGCATCATCTACATGAAGTTCATCCATTCATGGTCAATGATGACAAAGGGAGCTGTTGAATTCCAGCCAAAGGAACTTCATTTTTGTAAGAAAAAAGAATAATGGATTTAATTTGCATATGTTTTAAAAGGGTAATGAAGTAATATGATGTTTATCTTGGTTGAAGAGTGGTAATTTTTGCTGGCATGGCTCCAGCAACATTTGAGTCATTGTGCAGCATTTGCTGTTCAGTTGTTGGTTGTGGAAGGGGCTTTTCAAAGCAGCAGGTGCATAAGGGGGGGAGGAAACTAAAATGGTTTATTCATTAGGCCAAAAAATGAGCAATCTCTGTCTTTCCCCTTTCCCTCCAGAAATACAGTTACAACCATCTTCCTTCATTTTGCTTCTGCTACGTCAGTATTTCTTTTTTCTCTTTCCGTCTGAGGCCTTGCTTCTTGAATTACTCAGATCCATACAGATTTCCACTCCATCTTTGTTGTGATTTGACTTTTTGCCACTTCATCTAAATAGTTAAATGCACAGAGACAGTAGCATCCCATTCCAAGCTATAAGGCACATCGAAGTTGGGAGATGGGCTCACATGGCAGTAAAATGGCGTATTTCTTCTTTATTTTTTCAAGAGGAAAAAACCCCAATATTTTGCTAATTAGCTGTGCAGCTGGTTTTCAAGTTGTTGAAAAGTGTTTCCTCTGCTTGTGAATTTGCATGGAGGCATTCCTCTTTCTCTTCTCTATTCTACTACAGCTGCAGCGCTGCAATCTATTTCTAACTGGTTTGAAGTTGAAGAAAAACCCCCAAAAAAGACTCAACAAAAAACTCCCATTGAAAGCATAGGGGAAAAAAAAAAAAAAGAAAAACCAACCAAAACTTAATTATTGTGCAACTAATAATAAAGGGGCTAATTTTAACTACTCATTGTAAGACACGCATCAGAACATTATTGCAGGCGATATTCTGCCACTAGCATATTTATTATTGATAGACATAGAAATTAAATCAGGGTATTCTAGTAGCTTTAAATCATATTGTAGGGTAAATAATAAAGTAACAATGGTAACCTAAGGAAGAACTGACTGAAAAAGTTCTGTACTTAACACCAAGACAAACAGAATCTCACCGCTCTTTCTGCGGGATCTGTCCTGCCCACTAATTAATAGCCTTTATATCTGAGTAATAAGAAATTCCTGATATTTGAGACAATTGTGGTCTTTTCAAAGGCAGGTAGATGCTAAATTGCCGTTGATTTTTAACAAGAAATTAGTGTAGGACTATCTAGATGTACTCAAATTCCTATGAAAAACAGTGTGCATTTTTAATTGGAGCGTGGACAGAGATAGGTGCTAAACGCAGCTCTGTAAACTAGAGTTAGTAAATTGTATCTTGCAAATGAACTGGTAGCAATTAATGCTCCGTAAAACATGCAGACAAAATACTGTACAGGGAGTTATGCATGTCTTGAGTTGAAAAACCCTGGTCTGTGTTTTACTGATGTATGTGCTCTGTATCAACAAAGTTTCTGGGAATTGATTAGGGATAGCTCTAAAGAGCCATCTACTGTATCAATTTTTGAGGTTATTAGACAAGTGTTGCCATTCAGAGATCTGCAAAGAAAGCTTGTAGTGCAGTGCTGCAAAAAACAGAGAGTAATTCTATTGATTTTTGCTGCTTAAAGGTTTTTGGACCAGTTTCAGCCCCAATATTTAAAACATTTTTTGAGGCTGCTCTCAGTATCACACTTACTGGTCTGAAGCAGAAATCCTTTATGCAATCTGTGATGCAGTGTGTGAGATCATGTGTTCCCAGTGGGTTCCTGGGCTACCATACAGGACTGAATGGGCTGGGTTTGTGCCTTCTGTAGTTGGATGTAGAAGCAGATATTTGCTCCAAATGCTCAGCTTTCAGTGTTATAGACAGCTTCTGACTGAGACTATGGAAAAGGTGGAAGGTGTCCCTGTCCATGGCAGGGGCTTGGAATGAGATGATTTTTGAGATCCCTCCCAAGCCAAACCAGTCTGTGATTCTATGAACTACCTAAATGTCATCAGGTTTTTCAGACCCTGTGAAGAAGGCGTACCAAAATCTGAATCCTGACTTGTTGCCACAGAACCGCTGCCTAAGAGCCCATATTGTCTGTTCTTAGTACTGCATGAGAATCTGCTCCATCTTCACTGTGATTTTTTAGACCAAAAAAATGTTTCAATAAATATGTATAAGCTGTTTCTCCAAACAGCTGCATCTTTTGGAGGCTTGCTGCAGATAGCTCTCCAAGTTTTCAGAGTTTGGATTTGAGTCCATTTCCTTTCCTGCCTCCCCCGCCATGTCTGCACTTTTAGATGAGTGGTTTCCTTGGTTACTTCTGGCAGAAATTACAGTTGATCCTTACCCACTATTAGGATGATATTTAGTACAATACATGGAATGTAAGACCTTGGACCTCATCTGTTTCCTTATTAGTTCCTGGCACTTCACAGGCGCTTCTTTTTACCTTTTTTCTCTTTTTTTCCCCCTTTTCCCCAAGCTGTGAACGCACTAGTTTGAGTTAAGATAGATTTAAAAATCTTGCTGTGGGAGAGCACATATATCTTTAGCTTACTTTGATAGTCCTCTGAGGCTGTTCTGTAAAGTAGATAGATTTGTCTCAATCTGTCTTTATGTTGAGATGTGCTGGGCTTGCTCCATTTTTTGTGATAAGAGTTGCTTTGTAGGTCATAGGAGATAAACGTAGATCTTGTTGAGAGATTTGCTTGTCAAACCGTGTGATGTATTCCATGACTACTAACTTCTGGAGAGTGTGGGATTGTTATGACATGTATAATATACTGTAAGATTCATCCTGAAACCGCTGAAATTCATCACTCACCCTGGCATATTGAATGACCAGTTTATCAAGGATGCTGAAAGTAGCTAAAATTGCTTCCCGCTTACGATTAGCTAGTTGACTAGTTAACTCTGACATCCAGATTATCTCTGGAAATGGTGCAAAATATTCAGTAAATGAACAAGTTTCAGTGGGTTTATAGTCTCTTTTCCCCTTTTTTTATCTTTCACATGCTGTCTACGTTCCTGTGGTGTCACTTCTAGCATTGGGGTCAATACTGTTGTTTGGGGCTTTTTTATGGTCATGCAGCACTATGGGCTATATTTGTGAGGTAAGTAATTTTGCAGCAGGCTGATTGTTCTTGTACTATTAAGTGAATTCTAGGTAAAAACTGAATTTCTATTAAGAGGTGACAGTCTGTAACTGTAATATGGAACAGATTTGTGCTACTTCTCTCTCCTGTAGAGGATTAAATGATATTTTATGAAGTCATCCTTAATCTGACAAAATATATTTTTATTCCCTAAAAAGAAAAAAACAAGAACCCAATCACCATTTGATTTACTTAAGAGTTTTCATATAAGAGGTGATTAAACTTTTCTTGGTTGTCTGCAGTTTGTTGCAAGGACATGTGACACGAGAGTTTTCTGTAGTGCCAGCAACAATATGAGGTCAGGGAAGCAGGTGCTACTGGGATTTTTGTAGAAAGTGAAATAAGGCAGTGAAGCAGTGAACTTGCCTGTCCTTCAGTCCAGACCAAGTCTTGTGGTCTGAGAATGGTGAAGGAAAATGTCTCTCTCAGCAGGCTGCTGTTGCACCTAAAAAAGGGCAGCTTCTTTTGTGACCTTTCACTGTGGCTGCCAGCCCCCAGTCTGGTGTGGGACAGGGGAAATGAGTTACTGAGCAGTTAGTGCTTATGGACAGAGGAAAAACAAGAGAAGGAAGAGAATTTAAAGGGAGCAACTCACAGGCAGATATTAGGGTGTTTTTCTAAAGACTCAAGAGATATATGAAGGTAACTTTGTCCATTTGGAAACTAATCAGATAATGAATATTTTGAATTTGATATCACTGATGATGTGCATTTAAAATATGTGGTGACATATACAGATGAGGTGCCAGAAAATGGCTTTTGCACTTAAGGATCTGTTGCAAGAGAATAATAAGTTTTTTGTTGTTTTGCAGGAACAATAAGTAAACTGTAAAGGAGACTGAAAATAGTAAAATAACATCTGTGTTAAAACTGCCAAGGCTTTCAGGGCAGGTACTGTACTTTTTTGGAAATATGCCTTTTGTACTTTATTTGGCATCTCATGATGCATTACAGAACAGCTTGTGTAAAGTCATCAGTTGTCATCTACTTTCGGATCAAAACCTGGTGAATTAGTTTTTGGCAAGCCTGGTCTGTATCATTATCTTCTGCTCTATTCTCTGAGGCTTGCTTGCCTGTAAGCAAACATCTGTATAAAATTATTTGCAATCAGTAGTGATTCTTTCTCCCTGCTGTCACAGGAGGCAGCATTTTTCTAAGTTACAAGTGGACAAATGCCCATAAACTTAAATGCTGAATCTCCAGCCCTTTGCACCTGAAGAACTCATTTACATCAATAACAAAGCAAGTGGAAATCACTCTAAATAGTAAGGAAGCCTTCTTTTAATTCCTGCTTTAGGTGCAAGCGTAATATAGTAATAGCCACACTAAAGAGCAGAAATGCACAGGAAATGCATTCTGTAAAGGACCTCGGTCATTCCACTAACAGGAGCCCTGGTCTATCCTCCACCAATTGAAATGATATCCTTAAAAATCCATCAATGATACAAAGTATTGTCATGTAATTCTGTTTATCACATACAGAATATTTACTCACATTTGGGAATTCAACCTTGATATAGAAAAGACAACACTGTTGTAAGTAACTTTTTAATTAACACTAATTATGCAAGATATGTAACTGAATTGCAATATAAATGAGAATCAGGAGTAGCAAAATATTTCTTGTTCCATCTGAGTACAACTAAATAGCTTATTTAGGGAATAGGGATAATTATCCTCCAAAGTGAGCAATACCATTTAGCAAGTTCAGCTTACCACTGCTGTACAATTCTAACATAGCAAGTATTTGTAGGCCTTCTATAAGGCCATTGGCTTGTTTTTATTCCGTTTTGATTTGTTGGAAATTAAACTTGGAAATTAAAGTTGTTACTTTGCTCTTCCTGTAAGAATTACTCTCTATAAGAGAGTACCATCTGAACTTCTAACACCACTCCTTGTATCAAAATCAAATTTGACAATACATTAAATTAATAACTTTCATTTTTCTTTTTCTTCCCTCTTCAACCTAATGAGTGCCAATTGTGTTTGGGTAATTAATGTGGATGACAGGAATGCAACTTCTATATCAAAGAATACTATCTGCTCCCTCTTTTGTGAACTAAACTTCTAGAATTTCTGTAATTGTCTTCCTATTATCTTCTCTCTTCAAATCTTTGTTTTATACTAAAGGGACAAGAACTATGGCTGCATTCCAAATGTGGCTTCAAGTCCCCTGTGCAGTATTAGAATGCTTTATTCCAAGTCTTAATCTTGTTTTCTATATCTATCCTAGAATCTCTTGTCTTATTAATTTAAATACAGTTAATCCTCGTGTAGACGGTTTTAAAGTTCTTTCCAGAGCTAGCACCATATTCAACTCCTGTTCAATGTGTTGTGGCTCATGGCCATGGAGAGAGAACTACTTTTTATTATTTTTTTTGTCATTTCATAACCTTACCTTTCTTTACAATGAATTGCAGATGCCAGTGAAACCACTAACAGTATCAGCCTGTGATCCTGGTCTATTTGTCATTCAGAATTTTATTGCCTTTCTCCTTTTGTCTTTACAAGCTCTATTCCCTGGTTTTGTTTCATCAGCAAATTTCTTCACCTTCATGCATATTTCATCTCCTAGGTCAGTGATATATAAAATGAACAAAAATGGGCATAATACTGATTCTTGTGGCATTCCACTAATCCCTCTGTCCCAAACTGCTCTGTCTCATAAACAGCTTCTGTCTGTGACATTTAAGCCGGTTCCCTATCCACATATGTGGCTCACCCCAATACCCTACTTAATGACTTTGGACCAAATGCTCTTTTCAATTGTGTGGTGCAGAGGGAAATAAAAGAGGAAAGGAGGACAGAAAGGGAATGGAGGTGGAAACAGACTTAGTTTCATCCATGCAACTTCAATTCTTTCTTTTGTGTCTCCTCAATAAAAACCTGGGGTTTTTTCAGGTGGTTCTTCCTGTTTTTTTTTTTTTACTCCTGGATGTAAACTTTCAGCTTGTTGGCATAAGATTTCAATTTAATTATCTGTTTAGACATACTACTTTGATGTCATGATTTTTCTTACAATTTCACTTTTTAAACCATCTGTCCGGAAAGCATCTATGTTAATCCTCATTAGTAAAGCAATAAAAGAATGGTCATATTTCTTGGAATTTATGATGAAAAGGAGAGAATATACAATAGAAATGGTTCTCATGTTACAACCCACTATGGTCTAATCAAAGAAAAATTTTATACCAAATACTTATAAACCGTTTTTTCTATCATTATAGCTTAATTTGTTTTGTGTGTTTGAGGTGACTTTCCAATGTTCTTCCATATTTTTTCCAGTTGTCATAAGATGTCTGGATTACCTTCTTGTTGTCTCCAAGTCTGATGGTTATTTTGTGAAGCTCCTTTTTAGACAATGATTAAAGAAGTAATTTGAGGTTTTTTGTAATGTATTATTATTATTTTAATAAATTACTTTTTTCTTTCCTGTGATGGGGCTGTGGTAGTTCCATCTCCTAAGTTATCTCTTGGTTTCCATGTACAGTAACTGGGTGGTATTTTGTTCTTAGTCTTCGCTATTTATACTGTTGGCTTCTTCATTCCCGAACTCTGTTTTCTTATCTATAGTTATCTTTCAACTTAGTCTGTGCACCCTGGTTTTTTCCCCTAGGATTTATGCTTGGTATCTCATAAGTGCTGCCTTTTCCTGTTACAGTTTGTTTTGTTGTTTACTCTGGATGTTTTGATCACTAGCACATTTTTTACTAGAGAATGTGTGTTGTTCTTGGAGAACTTTTCTCTCCATATTGTGCCCTTTGTTCAGTACTATATTTGATTATAATTTACCCAACCCTGTTTGTGTTCTTTCACACTTTGTTCTCCTGAAACTTCATTTGATTTTATCTCACTGAAGCATGGTTGAATTCATACTGTTTAGGTCTTTACTACATACAGCTTATTTCCAAGCTCTCCTTTTTAAATACAGTCAATTCAAACAAACCAGGGCCAAAATCTGATCACATTTGCTCTCATGCCCTTCATCAGAATCCAAATATCCCCACTGCCTCCAAGAGAATGAGATGAAAACATTGAAACAGGTTCCTCTTTTTCCTGATTGCTGCACACACTATACACTAAACGGGTCATTGAGATCCTGTAGGAAGAGTAGAATGTGGTGGAAACAGCTCTATTTTTGCCTTTGTCTTCTCAAGCCACGGATTACTGTGCGTGTCCTGTAGTTCTTCTAAACCTGGTGAGTCCGTCTTTAGAGGAGCTTGGGCTGACACTGGTCAGAGTTAAGTTTGAACTGAGCAGATGAATTCTGCATACTCCAACTTGTCACTGTGGGCGTTTTCATGTCTGGTCAATAACCTCATCTCTTTATCTCTTCACTACAGGATTAGAATGAATTACATTAGTGTGTAATTAAGTTCATTGCTCTTGGATGTTGAAGAATCACAGTGAAGAGTTTAAGGGAAACTGAATTTTCAACAGTAACATTGCTGGGGATCATTCAGTTCGCTGCCAGTGCCAAAGCTGGCACAGGGATTGGGAAAGGAGTTAATGACCCCAAGGCAGACAGACCAATTTTAACATCTCTGAGACAAGTTTGGTGTTAGGGTGGATGGGTGATCTGGGATGGTGACGTGTAAGGCCGTCCCTGTCAGTGATGAGCTTGGGTGACATCCTGCCAGGGAATATACAACAAGATGGGACCAACTCACCTTTCTCCCTCCGTGCTGCTTCAAAAACAAGAGCAGGAATATGAACAGGAAGAGGATCTGGCTGGTGTGAGCCATTCCCAGGCTTTGTGAGGCTCTCACACTTTGAGCTCTCTGATTCATTGCCAAGCTTCTGAACAAATTGATTCTCCTGCTCACTGTACAGCCTCCCTCATGCAGGCTACAGGCATATTGTCCATGCACTTGTGTCTGTCCTGAGTATATTATATTCTGGTTTGGTTTGCTTTTAATGAAAATCAGGAGAAGATTGCTAATAGACTGAATGTCCAGAAGTAAAAAATCATCTTGTTTTGCTTCTGTCACCCTTTCTGGAGCAGTTATCTTTCACTTCGAGAGTCTAAGAAAATTGTAACTTTAAATAATTTGCCCTTTAGAAGCCACCCTCAAATTGTAGTAAGGAGAAAAGTGGTATCAGCACAATATGTTTAAAATCCTCTTTGAAAGCCACCCCCCTCCCTTTCCTAGATTGTATAGCACAGCTTAACACTAGAGGAGAGATAAAGCTTATGTCCTTGACAGAATATTTCTGTTTTTCTTATATCTATACCAAAATATTCTTATTCTCTCCCCTTCACACCCTCCTTTGCAGGGCCCTTTCTGCAGGGACAAACTGAAGCTGAGGACTTCAGCTAAAAAGGTATTCCTTGCTGGAATAATCAACTTTGTTTTAATTAAAACTTACTCAGTGCTTGTGAAAGTTGCTGGGATTATGGTACCAGAGGAAGGTGAATAATTTTGCTGAGTAATGGACTTAGATGAGAAGGCAGTGGCTGCTGGTTTTTAACTCTGTTCCAAACAAAGATCCAAGTTGAACTTACAATGTGTGTTACTGGTAATTGAGAGAAGATAGTTTATTGTGAGTCTGTCAGCTTATAAAAATAACCAGTGTGCTTTCAATCAAATATAATCTGAGGGGAATTAAAAGCCAACCTTCAAGAAACTGGTGTGAAAAATGTAAGCTGTGCTTCAGGAGTTATTATTTCAGTGTTCCGTGGTGGCAGTTTAATGGTAAATCAGTGGGCAGAAGTGCATGGAGGCATTGGAACACACGGCTTATTTTGTTGTATGTGGGAGAGATATTGACTGTGCTCTACAGCTCGAATATATCTATCCACATGGACAGCATAAATATTACAGCTAGAGTGGCTGAAAATTTTTGAATATAAAGTGTAGGCAAGGAATTTTTTATTGGCTTTTCACCAATTTTCTGTAAGATAGAAATATTCTGTCTGCCAGTTCATTTTAATGAGATTTTGCTGCAATTGCAAGAGAAATCTCCCTGTATTGCAAAAATCTGATTTATGTGTGACAGTGGAGTGTGAGAGTTGCAGGTCAAACAGTAAATATTCTACCTGCAGCTAGGATGGTATTGTGTTTATGGAGTTATCTTTTTATTTATCTGTTTGATATGATCTCCATACAATGTTTCTTGAGCTTTGGGTTCAATTTCTGATATTAATGTAGATTATTTAGGGTGACTTGAGTTGAAAATCCCTTTCAGCTTCAGTATCCCAGTTTTCAAACCTGGAGCCTCACCCTATGTTAGAGGGTATCAGGACTGAGAAGTTAATATCTGTCAGCCTTACAGGAATAATATGTAACAGAGCAAATACCAAAGTTACTGCGAGTGAGTTTTGGAAACATTAACAGGATAAAAACCAATGGCATCAGTTGCTATTGTCATTTAAATTTTATTCTAAAAATATTGTTTAAAATTAAAAAGAAACTGGATTGCACAAAGAAATAGCATTATATGGTGGTTGGTTGATGTTTCTGTGAATGCTTATAGAATTTGAATTGTCTCCTGCTACCACTGGGAAGTTTGAAATTGGAAACTGTGGTGGCAGGAGCCATAAATAAGTTTCCCTTGTGTTTGGAATGTAATCAGAAAATAGTAACATACAGAAATGCCGGGGCTAAATATTGGAATAGCAAAATTTTCTTTAAACTTTAAAAGTTCTAATACCATGAGATACATTCTAGTTTGTACTTTGCTGATTGTATCCCATTTCCTACCTTAGCTTGGTATCGGAAGGATGTTGTGCTGTAGACAGCAGCTGTATCCAAGCACATTCCTGTGCCCCCAGATTGGAAGGAAAGTTGAGGGCTTCTGTGGGGAAAGACCCCACCTCCCCAAAACCAACAAACCAAAATACATCACAGTTCTTTGTGCCCCTCTTCAAGAAATTTCACTTGGCTTTTAGATCGTTATAACTAGACATGAACCACACTTCAGCAAGATAGGTACATCCCTTATAGCCTCAGTAGGCAAGGGAGAGAAAGGAGATCTTGCAATTGCTTTGGGAAGTGTAGGGAAGGATAGGAACCAGTGCACGAAGAGACCAGTGCTGGTTATGGCCGTACTACAGGGATTTGGAGATCTGCTACTGCACTTTGGGTATCTGCACAACTTGTACTGCAACTCATCAACTACCATTTTCATACTTCTCCAGTTGTGTTTAATTCTAATGCTGGAATGGCTGTATTTGTTTCTATTTGCAGTCCAAGCACAGTGGAAATTAAATATTGGTACAAGGAGCTGGTAAAAAGCACATCCCATCATTTTTAATGCACATTAAATATGCTGTTCTGAAAACTATTTGCAGTTCAAAACAGTTTCTTAAACTAAAACTAATGTCATAATTTGCCTTATCAGTCTCTAATTTCAGCAGAAATGTTTGCTACCATTTTTTGACCTTTGATTAGCATCTCTTATTATGTAAATGAAGAAAGGCCACGTAAAAAGCTGGCTCTGCTGTACATTTACATAATGATTTGCTTTTGTAAGATGGGCAGTTAAAACTACATCAGTTTAGAATTTCTTTTGTCTAGTGGCTGTGGCTTTATTTAATGGTTAAAGGTAAGAAGAGTTGAGGGATTTGTTCTTACAAAATTTCTCTTCAAACACTACCCCTGTAATTTTCAGGAAAATAGAAGAGGCAGACTTTTAACATCTCTTCTGAAAATAAAGCTAGCAGGATTCTCATTATAAAACCAGAAGAGAATGGATGGAAGGCACAGATTAATTCTTTTTTCAGTTGGTGGAAACAAATTTTTGATGAATGAATGTCTGCAGCAGACATGTCAATAACGGAAAAAGCTATATGAGCTGGGGTTTTTTTGTTTGAGGAAAAAATGTGAAAGGTAACCTCCCTGGGATTTCTCAGGGAATTCTCTACGAAAGCTGTTTTGTACACAGAGAGATTACATGCCAGAAATGCAAAATGAAGTACAAAATAAGGCAAATAATGGTGAATATCCTAAATGTAGAAAACAATATATGATGCATGATACTTTAAATCTCATTAAAAAGAGAAGCATATGTAACTTCCTAGCAACCAAACCTCCAGAGTCTCTCTGGAAAGATGTTCCTTCTCCAAGGGCTCCCTTGTATAAGTGCTTTAATAAATGAAGCACATACGGAAAGTATATCAGCATTCCCTGCGTGCAGAATATTTCAGTGTTCTCAAAAGCCTCATATATGATTGTATAACTTCCTAATCTGATATAATCAACACAAAAACTCTATGTTAAATTAATGTTCAAGATCTAATTTCAGGCAACAAGAGCCATGACAACGACACATAAAGCTGGTACTCCATCCTTAATTTCCCTTTTGCTTTGCACTAAAAGCAGTGTCCCAATACGGCCTTAGAGAGCTCGGTGCTGATTGAGATGCCATCTCCTGGCTGAGCTATAAAACCAGGCTGCAGAATTATTGTGGTTATTCAAGATGGTGCAGTGACTGTTTTCTGGCCTTAGTCCAGCCCTGGTAATTATGGTTAGGTTTTGTAATTTCTCTCTCCACTTTCATCTCGATGGGGTGTTCTCCTGGCCCGTGCGGCGTTAATGCGGCTCTCGAACAGCTGCTGTGCTGCTCAGGCTGCCTTCCCGTGCTGGGTAAATGCCTCCCACTCGGTGCCTCGAGAATGAGCAGGGTAAAGGACATTTACTGCTCTTCTATTACCTCTCAGTGCCCAAGTTTCATTGGGGTCTTGCCTGGTAGGTGTTTCTCTGTGACAAACATGGGTGTATCCAGGCCCAAGAACAACAATGCAAATCAAAGAAAGAAGCGCCTCGATGTTTAGTGTCCCAAATGTTGAGAATTTTATTTAAGGCTATATATATTGTTCTGTCATTTTTAAATAATTGTATGTGCCATCCAAATCAATGGAACATGAAATAGAACTCTGCATATAGACCTAATTTTTACTGTAAAAATAACGAGGTTTTATTCATTGCCTGCACCCATTTTTACCTGCTAGGTTTGTAAATTACCCATATTAAAAAAAAATTTCGTGTTTGGAACAAGGGATAGTGATTTTTTTTTTAGAGGCAAATATTTCTTTTAAAAAAAACCTTGAAGAAAACTGAAATCGAACAGATAGTTTCTATGATATATTTAAGTTGTATGTAATAACCTCTGAGGCCAATACAATGAGCAAAATAATCATAGATGCATTCATAGCGTGGGGCATTTCTGCTGAACTGCTAATGGTTGTTCAAGTCATGATACAATATTGGTGGAATGGAGAAAATTCTCACTTTCATAAACATGTGAGATTTTACTGGCATTCTGTTTGCTCCCTTAGACATCACAGAGTGTCAGTGCTGCTGCATTGGATACTTGTGTTGACATCTTACCAGGCTCATGGGTCCTTTAAATATGATATGAGGGCAATGGGACTATTAAGATTTTGTCAGCACATGTTATTGTCTCTGCAGATACAGTAATAGCTCTTTGAAAACTACATATTCAGTGTGTGAAGATCCTTTCTGAAGATAAATGACTCCATGTTTTTGTTATAATAGCAAAAGGATCCTATATAACTAGAAGCTTGCATTTAAATTGTCAAATCTAGGTTCCTGTAATTATAAACCTGAAATCTTGTTTTATCTGTTGTTGTCAATAGAAAGGAACAGTTTAGTTGATGAATGCTTTTGTTCTTTAAGGGAATTAATTCATACTAACAGCAAATATGTTGCATGATTTTTCACTCTGATCTGTGTTAAAGTGGCTAAAGTAGAAGCTCTTAGGAATGCAGTTTATGTTGGGATGATGACTAACCTTTATCGTTGCAATTCATTCAGACCAGAGCATGATGTTTGCTTTTATTTTAAACCTGCTTGCTGCAAGTAGCTATTCTTTAACAACATAGCATTCAGCTAGTTTTGTCTCATGAGTGCAGACAGCGAATTTTTGTTTCATCAGTTTCTATCCTTAGCCTACATTTTGGCAGGTCTTTGTTGTAAGTGTGTGTCTCGCATATTTATCTCACTCTTTCACTGAAGGCATTTAAAATTTTGGCTTGGCTTATAGATGTTTGCTCCTGGTGTTAGTGTAATGTCCATACATCTAATTGATAAGTTATAATGCATTTTTTTGTAGCTTTAACCAGTCATTTAAAATAAATAAGATCATAATGATCAGTTTCCATTTACCCATTTATTAAATAACAATGTTCACACTGAGCAGTTTGATTTTGTGTTACAATAAGGCAGTCTCTACATGATGACAGATGGTGTTTCATTTTGCCGACACTGTGCTAAAGTGCTGTGAGTTGTGATGTGTTTGATTTTATTAGAGATCAGATTTAACACATGCATTCTACATAACTGCAATAGCATTCCCATTTCTCATCTGTAGGAGAAAATGAAACTGTGATGAAATGTAATATACTCACCCTCAGGCAGAACTAGTGGGATTGGGAATTGCAACATAATAAATCTAATGGATATTGCACTACAGGACACTAGAAATTTACTGTTATTATGTTCAGGGAAGGAACTTGGTTTTGTAAAACTCGCTTTTATTTCACTGGCATCAGTGCAATTTCACATTATTTAACCATTATATCCCAACAGTTTGCTGCATTGAAAAAGTAACCTAAGCTCAGAGGAACAGAAGAGTAAAAGAACTCAAAAGGGAAAATACAAAGTCTGAATAACAAAATGACTGAAATTATTAAATGCAAATTACTGCCTGACAAAATAGTTACAGTTAATAATGGGCTATCATGATATGCATGTTTAAAGTACATTTATAATTTATAACAATAGACCATTAAATAGAAATATTACATATTCATGCACATTAAAATACCCAATTTATTTTAGCACAACTCTTTTGTACTTGAACACTATTCAAGTTTAACAGGTATAGAGATAATACTTGTTTTTATAACCCTTGTTTATGTTTGTTTCTCCTGACAGTCAGAAGGTGCTCTGTTTGACCTAATCTAGCATGTCTGTAAAAAAGGCTTTTCTGTAGCACACAATGTTATGTATACCTACTCTACTTTGAGAAACCAGGAATCCTAATTACAAGGGCCTCAAGGTAATAAAGGAAAAAGGAGAGGTGTTACAGTTTAATCATAAGTAACAATTTTGGCATGTTGTGAGTATTCTGAATAAGTCAGTTTCTCATAGCTTCAAAGGCTTCTGGAACATTCTCTGGTGCACCTGTTTGCTGACAGAAAAGTCACCATACCATTCTAAAATATGAGTACAGAGGCCATTCACTTCGCCTTTTATATGCTAGTAGAAAAGTATCTTTTCAGAAGCCCTTAAAAATTTCTGATTTTTTTGAATGCTGCATTTGCACAGAGTGATGCTTCAGCACTATGTTTTTGTTTTACAAGATGACGACTGGTCCTGTTAAGTAGAAATGGTCTAAGTGAACTGAATTAAGGTAATTCTTTCTTCTAACTTTAAACCCATAATTTCTTATGAAATGCAGTACATGCATTCTATTTCAGAAAAAAAACTTAAATCTCAGAATCCCGATTGAAATACTAACCCCTGTCATAAAAGACTTCACTTGGAGGACTGCATTTAGCTCCCTGAGTCTTGAGGAGAAGCAGGAGAAGACATCTACTCTTGAAAGTAAAGCCGAAGTTTTTGAGAGTAGATTTGAAATATCTCAATTCTTATATTAAATCGTGTTTAGACCATTGAAGTGCTCCTTTTGTTTTTTAGTGGCTAGCACTGCTGCTGTGATCACATGAATTGAAGCTGTCAATGAAAACGGAGTTTTTTGGGTCTGATAGCTTAGAGTTAGTAGGGGGGAACAGTCATCAGGTCTTTTGTAGAAAAGATAACAAATCATGTCAGGTTCGAAATGAATAAATATCACAGAGCGGAGTAGATAGAATGAACAAGCTGGGAAGGAGAAATGCCCTGGGAGTGCCTGAGCTGACCTGGCAGTTGCAGTGCCCACTGGGGCAGCTGTTCCCTCTCGGCTCACAGGGTGCTGTGCTCCACGCTGTGCTGCTGCTCTGTGTACACCTGTGGATTTGCCAGAGGGTACCCAGAGGGAGACAAGTAGATATGCTCTCTGATTTCAGACGCTTTTATACAACACAGAATAATCAGCTTCTACATTTTAGTGGTACAGTTTCTTTTCAGAAGTAGAGGTAATGCCTTCAAATGGAGACACATTGTGGTCAAATCCCAGACAGCAGCCAAGCCCCAGGCAGCCACTCGCTCCCTCCCGCACCAGTGGGATCGGGGAGAGAATTGGAAGGGTAAAAGCTGGAAAACTCATGCGTTGAGATATGGACAGCTTAATAGGGAACACAAAAGCCATCCACACAAGCAAAGCAAAACAAGACAAGGAATTAAATAATCTCTTCCCATGGGCTGGCAGGTGTTCAGCCATCTCCAGGAGAGCAGGGCCCTGTCCTAGGGAATGGTAACTTGGGAAGACCAACACTATCATTCCAAATATCCCTTCTTTCCCCTTTTTCCTCCTACCTTATATACTGAGCATGATGTCACATGGTGTGGGATTTCCCTTTGGTCACTCGGGGTCACCTCTCCTGGCTGTGTCTCCTCCCAGCCCGGCTGTACCAAAAGCAGCAAAGGCTTTGGCTCCGTGTGAGCCCTGCTCGGCAATAATAAAACCATCTCTGTATTACCAGCCCTGTGTCCAGCACAAATCCAGAACACAGCCCTATGCCAGGCACTGGGAAGAAAATTAACTCTGTCTCAGCCAAAACCAGCAAAAGAAACGAGCAGGACATGGTGCTTAACTCAAAGCACAGCTGAAGGTTCTGATGCAGCTACCAGCCACTGCTCTCAAGTTCTGTGGGAGGCCAGAGACAAGATAGCATGAATAGTGATAAAAACTTGTACCACAAGCTTAAAAATACATGTATTCTTGGGTTTAGTTTTTCTCAGAAGAGTTACAAACACAAGTAAATATACCTTTTTAGAAACGTGATGATGAGGCACAGCAAGGATAATTTTTAAAATTCAACAGTAACATCAGGTGTTTTTTAAACTTCTTGTACTGTGTTGTCCCCATACTCCTTTATTGGCTCCTAGATGCTATAGTGTTGAAGATGCTTTAAATTCTACAGGTTAATTTTTATGTCCTTTGCAACATGTTAGGCTTCTATTATTCTGTCACTTTACATTATTCCTTTCAAGGAAAAATATTTAGCATAAGACAGCTTTATAGTTTGACAATTAAAGATAATAGCTATTTTCAGTTTAAGTGACATTTACCATTGATATAAAATTGTCTGCCAAAATATTCTTGAAATGATACATATATATATATATATGTATCTCACATAGATGTATGTATATATGTTTGTATATATATAAAATATTATCCCAAATCTAAAGTACACTGGAAGATACCCCCAAAATTTTTACTATTTGTAAACAGTAAGTGCAGGCAATATGCTCCTAAAGGGAGTCTATAGCTCTGTAGGGTTTTGTTAATGTTATACTTCTGCTATGAAGAGAAGTAATGAAGTTGTAAAAAAGCTATGTGTGAAAAAGGATTGATCTACTATATGGAATAATCTCTTAACAGCTGTTTCGGGCTTTTTTTACCTTTTGTAACCATAGGATGGGAATCTATCTGTCAGTAGTGCTGCTTTGGTTGCACTGGAAACAGTGATAGTAAATCACATCTATATCTATGAATTAATCATTATTCCTACAAAATACTCCTTTTCTCTGTCAGGTGCATTGTAAACATAGTCGGTGATGCTCTCTGTTGAGAGGAGCTCAATTGCAATGTTACTTTTTCTTTGACCAGCAGTTCAGTACATTAAGTGCTCATCCCAGAATGCTGGCTAAAATACTCTATTGTTAGCTGCTACTGAAATGAAGGTAATCAAACTTGGGCAAGATCAAGCAAAGGAAGCCAGAACCATGCTCAGATCTTAAAACCATCCCCTTTTATAGCTGATAGTCTTGGTGTGTCAATTGATTTAATTATGAGAGTTAAAATATATGGTAAAAATATTTTCTTCAATCAGTTTCAAAATCCAATTGCAGCTCAGGTTCTTTCTGAGCTTTTAGCTATTGCCAGGCAACTGGCAGTGCAGCTCCCCTACTGTACATCCCAGGGGAGACGGGCAGAGCTGGCAGAGGTTACTGCTGGCTGCTGTGCCCCTTAGCCCTGGTACCAAGTCTGACTTGTTCCTGTTCCCCTGCTGGGCAGTGCTAGGGCGGCATCAGTCCCAGAGTGCTGGGGTCTGAGAACTCAGGAGCGCTGCACTTTGTTTGGGTTTTTTCATTTCATGGTGGCAAGTCCATGGTACAGAGAGCATCCCACCAGCTCCTCTTCTGTCGCTCCTGTGCCGTTCTGCTCACGGTTGCTTTATGTGTTGGTTTTGTCATGGCTAATGCAAGTCATGCTGTCATCACAAAATCAAAAGTGGTTTAAGAACTCTTTCACACCATGTGGGGAAAATCACACAGCTGAAAGGGGGAAAGTGTATGAAGCTTGCTGAGTTTCATAGGGATCTGTAGCTCCATCTTCCCTCTAAAACAGTGCATGATAGTGGAATTTAAGGACAAAATCCTGTTGTGCCACTATTACAGCAATGTGGATATTGGTCTTAAAGTTTAAGAAGGAGGCTTGCAAAGGAACATTTTTGGGTAGAAGCTGTAGCGCCCTTGATCCTAAACATTGTGATCATTTTTTAATATACTTGAATTTCTAATATGTGAGGTGACCAATGATTTCATTCAGTTATGCTGGGTATTTAACTCCTTCCTCCCCGCCTGCCCTTAGATCTGGAGGAACTGAAATGTTATCAGATTATGAAGATCTTTGGCTGAAAAAGCAGGATATGGTTTGAAGTGGCTTTTGATTTTGGCAGGATCTATCATTTGAAACACCTGTTTTAAGTGATGGTACTTGTAATGGTACCTCCTTATTCTTTCTGACATTGACTGTCTTCCATGACCTGAAATAAGTATCTCTACGAGGATGCTGGTTTAGATCCTCCATGTATCACACTCCTTTTGGTTTCTTCAGCTATGTTACAGAAAGTAAATTGTTAAAAAAAGAGGAGGTATTCAGTGGAACATTCTCTTTTGAATCAAAGATCAATATATTATATATTATATCCAATGTTATATTTTTATCTTCAATAACCTATGTTAAACTTGATCTGTCAGTTCTTAGATTAAAAAAAAATATTCCAGCATATACTTCACTGCTGGAGCTTGTTCTTTAATTTAATTAAACTTTATTGTTGCATTTCCTGCCCTCCATCCTCTTTCTCATTCAATATACTTCCCATTATCCCTTTCATTGAAATTACTTCCTTCTTTTGTCAGAAACTCTCCCAACACTTTTTCAAAGGTGGAAAAAGAAAGGGGTTTTATCAGCAGTTTTAAAATGTTTTTTTGTGTTGTATTCATTGTATTGAGAGTCACAGCAGTGACTGAAACCCAAAAAGCCCAGTAATGGTTATTATTGCCTGTACAGAACTGAGACTTGACAGGGAATCTGGGCAATGCCCTCACAATACCCAGCACTGATACTTTATTCCTTTTGTGTTTTGTACAGATCTCATCTCTACCACTGCATACAAAAGAGAGTGTCTGAAAAGGTGTCCTATTTATGAAGAAATAGATAGCCTCTACTTCAGAGGATTTTTTTCCCGTCCTTTTTTTAAAAAAACTTTTAATTGCACATGAAGTAAAAGCACTGTAAATTGAATTTGATTTGCATGAAATTGCACAGGCATGCTGGTTATGTAGCAGCTAGGGACTCCCTATTAACAAGAACATTTACCATGTTGATTCTTTACCATGGTGTTCGTGGAAAAAATACAAGAGCCCTCCAGTGGTTAAAATAATGCCATAAAACTTGGTGGTCCTTTACCAAAGCCTGCCTAAGCTCTTGATAAGCTCATGGAACTTCAGCAGGCTGTGTGCTGTGACCTGAGTTTATCCTGCTGCTTCTCTCATCTTTCATTGTTATCATTGGCTTCCTTATTGTGTTCATCTGCTCTTCTCATCTCTCACTTAGATTGATGTCTTTTCAAGAATAAATGTTATTTCCAATGGATGTGCATTGCCTTGGCTTCAGCAGAGCTTCCTTTCCAGTCCAGGGATTATTGTGACTCCCGTAATACAAATGCCAGAGTTCTCTCATACCTTGTTTTGGTGTGTTGTGTGGGTTGTATTGTAACATCAGCGTTTCTGATCTTGAATTAGGATAATGCTTCTTTGGATGATGCTGACGGTGAACAAATACAGCTGACCTGTATAAAGTTCTCAGGTTAAGATAGCTGAGTTTTGGCTAAAGATTTCTTTAAGACCAGGAATATACCTCTCAGTGTTTTTTTCTAAAAGAAAATAACTGTTAGGGATATTACCTATCTATTCCTTTTCTTACAAATGGAGAATAAGACCTGATATTAAAAAATGCCTTAAAATATCTGGAAAGGCTTTAATTACAGAAATCAGTTATTTACAATGGGAATTCACATAATGACAAAATACAACTTTTTTCACTTGTGCGTCATTGCCTGCATAGCATCAATATTGTGACACTTTTTAGTTTCAGAATGACTGGTTACATGCCTGTATCTAATTTATGATAAAGTGAAAAAGACACTAGGCAGGGCTGCTGAAAGTCATTTCATACCAGAAGACACACGTATCTTTCCTGCAGGTAAATTAGTTTACTTCCAAAAGAGAATACTCAGGCACTTATAATAATATTGTGGAATATTATGAACTTCCTTTACATTTCTTTACCACAGGGAATGGTTACGTTGCTGTTCTTGGCCTTTTCACTCTTTTCCATATGCATTATCCCAAGGAAGACATTTACATTCTATTAAAAAAAGCCTGTGCTTCTGTTTCCTCCTATTTTCACTTTGCTACTGTGGACTTCTGTGTCAGTCACTCCTCGCCTGTTTTTTTGATAACAGCTGTTCACCCAAAACCTTGCATCTTCCTCCTGTCAGAGCTGACCTTTCTTCCCTTATCCTCCATTCTGTGTTGTTAAGAGACATATGATGGTGACTCTGTGTTACAGTAGTCACAGTATGGTAAAGTTCAGATCAGTGTCACAGTGGTATTCCTATAAAACCTTTCTGATAGCTTTTATATATCAAGACAACTAAAAATAATAATTTATGTAATTTATGCCGACTTCAATGTTCCAGTTGGCAAAAATGACTTCGCAAAAACTTGCACAAAATAAAAGAATTGGAAAGTGTTTATTTTAAATCTTTCTCTACATGTGTCTGCTATAGATAGAGTGAGAAATCCAGTGCTGGTTGTTGCAGCACTAGTGTGCTTCCAAAATTCACAAGAGCAATTCCTAGTGATCCAGGCTGCTTTCCACTTAGGTGTGCCTGTATATTATCTACTAATTCATAACAAGTCTGAGTGGGTTACAGAATTATAGATTTAGGGCTTTGAACAGAATGGAGATCCACCTAGTTTAGAATTGTGTCAGAGACTAATACCAGATGTTCCGGAGTAAGACATAAATCCTAAACCATATTTGATTTCTCAAAAATCCTAATAGCTGCTTCAGTAATGTTAAGGCAAAATTTGCAGAACTTAAATGTCATAATCTATTGACATAATACCATGTGACAATACTGCTAACATTTTGCATTAGAATGCAAATTTGATTGAGCTGGGAATATAATTACTTCGGAATATATCTTGGAATTGGAAATTAAAGTCTTGGAGAATGTTAGCAGCAGCATTGTAGTTGACACGAATGAGGAAAGGAATGCAAAATGTTTCTCTTCAGCTTAATTTCTACATGGAAGCTTCTGAAACTTTTGCTGCCATGGCTGTAATTTTCTCTTTGGCTGATTTTTACTTCCTATTCTACACTATTCAGCTAAAGTAATTATTTAAATGGTAACAATTACTGTAGAATACTGTAACATTCTACTTCAGTTATGTAACTCTGGAATCCTGGAAGCTCCAAATGTTCCCTGTGATCCACATGCCAGTCTTGTGTTCAGCATTTTCCACAATCAATTAATGTGCAGTAAGAATTTTGGAATTCCACTAGTAGAAAGTTATGCCAATTAATGTTTTGGGTTCCCCCTCTCCTGACAACATTATCTGAATTAAAAAAAAAAGTTATCCTAATTAAGGTTAATGATATTCCTAATGATTCAGTGAGACCCATGTGCTGAATGGTGATGTCTGGTTTAGGTTTCTGTTGTTACTTATAGCCTTGTTTGTAAGTGTTTCATGATTTTGTCATGCCAAATGTGTTTAAAGATATTACTGTTATATTGCATTTAACTTTTGTGTCTGTCCATAAAGTGAAAGTCAGGAGAAAAGCAGGGAATTCCCCTGACTCTCTAACTGCATTTGAATTTAATTTCCCTCTTTAGTCTTCTCTTTGTCTTCTGTGTTTAAATTGCAAGCCTTTGGAATGGATTCTCCTACGTACTTCATTTGTAATGTGCCCAACACCACTGTCAAATGGCCCTTAGTCTCTTCAGTAATAAACAAGATTTATAATAGCATGAATTTAAAGATAATCTGGAGACACAAAAGCCCTAATTATGCAAGGGGTGGGGGAGAATTGAGGAGTGGGCAGTTAGAAACCTTTTCTTTAAAAAAAACACCATTTAATTTCTGTGCAAAGCATTAGTTTCATGTATTAATCTTCAATTCTGTGTGAGTTTCTGGATTTGTTACTACACAGTAAGAGAGAAATAGATTCACAAGTAGGGATTGCGGATGTGTTATTGTTTATCTGGTATCTCTTGGCCATGGCATATCAGTTCAACTGACAAGACATCCAAGGCCTTGAATAAAAGTAAATGTTTTTTGTGGGGTAGCAAAAAGGTTGAACTTTATTCTTGGAACACAGAGGTTGAGGAAGTTGCTCAATAACCCCTGGATCTTTGGTAGCCTGTGAAAACCAAACCAACATTTGTGTCTTATGAAAAGCTTACCAACAAAATACAGTGTGGATGATAAAGCTTTATGACATTTTGATCAAATCCACATCTCTTTTGTTGACTTTCTGCTGTATCTTACATTTCAAGAAATTCAAAGACAGCTTTAAGGAACAGGTCTGCTCTGTGCATCTACATGGATGGGTGCCTTTAACAGTGTTTCAACTAATCACTCAAGCATTTGGGTGGGGGTTGATTTTGTTTCAGGTCACATTTGAGTTTTACAGGTGTTAATTCACAATTCATGAAACAAGTAATTGTCTACTGTTATTTCATAATACCCCACATTGTCTCTCTTTGCTTGAAATTTCTTAATGTTAAGGTCAATTTTATTGATTCTTTGGATCTATTATTCTATTGAATTTTTACTAGGCACATACAGAAAGGGTAACTAATCTTAATATCTAGTGTTCACAATTCTGTTTAGCATGGAATCAGTAACTGATATATTAATTATAATAATCTGTTAAATATACTTTACCTACATGTTAATTATAGCAGACCATTCTCATTTATTTTTCTGGGTAGGCTATTAATTCAACCCAGATGGTAC
Organism: Pomatostomus ruficeps; assembly: GCA_013400735.1. Taxonomy (NCBI): domain Eukaryota; kingdom Metazoa; phylum Chordata; class Aves; order Passeriformes; family Timaliidae; genus Pomatostomus; species Pomatostomus ruficeps. The sequence continues at coordinate 6,060 of VYZT01051655.1, read as the reverse complement.
TGCTTTTTCAGACTGTAACACTCAGTCTTAACGGAATAAATCATGTTGCCAAGATACAGGAGCAAAAATGTTATCACATCTGAATAGGTTTTAGAATGATATAACCATGAAAGAAACTTGCCTTTTAATCAGGGAAGAAGCTTAGTTAGAGCAGGGTCAGTAACCCAGGCCTGCTTTGTAAGACAGGAAGCATTACTTGGAAGTACAGGAATTGCTATTGCATTCCAGAATATCAAGCATTTTTTAAAAATGCCTTTTTTCCTGCCTAAATTAAGCAACGTAAAGACGTGATGTAAAATAATGCTCATTTTACTTGAGAAAATAGTAAGTAGTATTAAAATCCTTCACATCTTTCAGAAGAAGTCATTAGAATGCCATGTTTACTGTTGGTAGACCCTGTTGAAATGAATGGAATCTGCACTGCCTGTAAATAATATGTGAAAATTCTTTGCTCCTCACCTTTAATTAAAAGAGATATTGATACCAGCTCCTTCCTTTTCCACCTTTCCCATTTGTGTGCTCAGTACGCTGTTCTCTGCTGGCTACAAAGGGGTTTTTTATTTTGATGTGAAACACGATTTAGGTGACACATTAGTTCTTGAATACCTCATTTTTTTAAAATCAGTCTCCCCTTCTACATGGATTCATACACGCTTCCACTATGTTTACTTGCACAGTATCTCTTGATTTTGGTCTTTTTTTTTTTCTTTTTCCTCTCATTGGACATATTCTAGAGGTATAAGCTGGATCATATTTGGGTATTTCAAAGCCCACTACTTCATCCAGATGAATGAATCAAGGTAATCCTTTATGAAATAAGATTAATGTCACCTTTATCTTCTCTTTTACCTTGTAGAATAGAGAGTTTTTGAATGATGGGCACAGAGTTTTTAATTTAAAAAAAACCTAGGTAACCTAGTTAGGTAGCACACATACTCTAAGTATATTGAAACAGATTGTTCTTAATTTCTTCATGTATAGGAAATAGATTGAATAATGCTTTCAAGTGTATTATCTGCTCATATGCAGAAAGAAAATAATGAACTTGAGAAAACCTGAAACATGTGTTCAGATCTTCCTGGTAACTAAGTGTATTTTTCAAAATACTCTGTTAGCATGATGGAATTAAATAGAATAATTTTTCAGTCTCTTCAGAAATACTCCCTTTGAAAGGTTACACATTGGTGGGAGTTTACGTAGGGCAATTAAGTGCTAACAATTATTGCTTGAACCTTTCGAGGCAGTAGCACTTTCATGATTCAGTATCACCTTTGAGTAGTCACCAGTCAAGAATAAGTGAGGTGAATAAATACCTAAAGCATTTCTAATTCCTCAATAATTTCATGTAACATAATTTCAGTATTTTGGAAGCAAAAGAGTAAAGCTTTGCTGTGACTTGAGACACAGCTCTGTATTAATTGTGCCTCTTTATTACCATGAGAAAGGGATCAATAGTTCTTTTATGTTCTCCAGCAGGAGCCCTTACTCCACACTCCATAATCAGCTGCTGTATCGCTTTACTTTTCTATATTTTCTAGCGTTAGAAGTAGTCCAGTTTTAGGTCAATCATGGATATCAACCATATAAAATGGGCTCTTTGCCCACTGCTGTTAAACATGCTGGTAACTGCTGTGCTTGTTGGGAGTCTGAGCTCTGAATGTTCATCTCTTGGAATTAATCTGTTCTTTAAGGACAAGTGAAAGTAGATACTTAGTCTCACTCTTAGGGATTTAAAGGTGTAGGAAAAATAGGCCCAGATCCTTTCTGTGACTTGAGAGAACTATAAAGAATAATTTCAATAATCCTTTTTACCTCTCCATCTGTCTGGACAAAAGGTGGGAAAATTATTTATATGTAATATTCACTGAGTGTGGTTCGGTGCTCCAGCCCCCACAAGCCATTGAGAGAAACAGTTGTAGTTTCCGAAGTCCCAGACTTGTAGAGGTGACAAAGGCACACTCATAGCCCCCGGCAGGAATTAGCATAATGTACAGTCCTCTTGATACCCCCATTAAGCTTATTGGGCCAAACTCAACTTCCTTTCTTACACAACAGCTGTGGGAAACACCTATGGGCTGCAAATAGCCCTCTGAGTACAGTGCTAACCCTCAGCTTGAAAGAAATGTGGGTGAAAACAGAATAAAATGCAACAACAAAGCTGAAGTATAACCTAAACCATGAATTAGAGCCAGGCAATGTTGCTACGCTAACTATCAATAAGAAGTACAAAACCACTACATGGTTATGAGTAGCTTTTAGCTGGGGAATGTAAAATCTTAAATGGCACAGATAACGTCAATCTGAATTACCGTTTTCACAATGACACAGATGTTAGGATAAGGAAGCATAAATGGAAATTAAAGAGAAACAAATTCAGAACAGATGTCAGGAAGCATTTTTTTCATGCCGAGAATCACAAACGTGTGGAATGGCCTACCAGGCAAGATTGTTAAGGCAAAAGCACAGGGGACATTCAAGAAGTGATCAGATGGCATCATAGGGGAATTGAGTAGTAAAAAAGGAAATGAGCATGCATAAGGCAAATGGTTTTAATTTAATCCCAAACAATGTCCGTGTTCTTACGTTATTAATGTTTGCATATTTACCTTGGATAAACACACAGAATTCTTAGATTAAGAACCCCAAAACTTAAAACGCACAAAATAGCCCCTTTCTGATAACAAAATCAAGAAAAAAATTTGTCATTTTTACTGTAATATCTTTAAATATTATGTATATATGAAACACGTTTTTTTTTGTAGGATTTCTCTCTGTATCCTGTCTTGATCTGTAGATGTTACCCATGAGGTCATAGGGGAACTTCTGAATTACTTTAAAATATATTTCTCAGTAATAGCATCTTTGCCATTGGTCTTGTAGTTCGTCTTTTTAGGATGCCTGGTCCCCTGTACTCCATTTTCACACAATGTGCAGGTGGAAAAGATTATGTACTTTATCTAGTCTTTTGGGAAAGAGCAGATGTATAATACTCAAAGTCCCAGTCCTGCAACATTTATTCCTGTAATGTTATGTTTTGTCTGCTCTGTTAATTTCAGCGGGGCTCTTCATGTACATAGGTACATCTAAGTTGTTTGCAGGATAGGGTTCGAATGCTTTGTCTGACTCTTGTAAGACAGGCAGATATCCCTCAAAATAAGGAATTGTGCTTTCTCCTGTGGACTTTGTTTCAGTATAGAACTCTGAATCTCAAATGTGAAAAGAGCTAAAAACCATAGATCCCAAAAGCCAGATCCAGCGTCTGAATGTGGGAATCAATATTTTGCATCATCACTCTGCTGGGTTGAGTCCAACGGCAAATAAAGGAAAGATGAAAATAGAAAGCAGCTCTGAGCTGTATTTATGGACTCCTTTTGTTACCTTACTGAGCTCTGAAAGTACTCCTGGAAGTTCCTGTGATTGCATTGTTTGCAGCTTAAAGCATCAGCAGAATAAGCAAAATGCTTGCTTTATTTTTACTGTGTTCATTTCTCTTCTGCTTCCCCGATGTTCTCGCTGTCTTTCTCATCCCACTGACTAGAGAGCTGCTGCACTGGGAGAATTATTGAGAAGAAGACTATGTAGAACAATAATAGGGTTACTGGGCATCTCTAAGAGCTCAGAAATTAAAACCTATCAGGATTTATCCCTGTACTGTTAAATGTAAAACTGGCTTAGAATTTTGTTTCTTGGGTATAGAAGGTTGGCTCATCTGTACAATAATATCATTAAAATTCAGTGTAAATGTATTTTTTTTTCCTCTCAGCGGTGTTAAAATAGTCTAAAAAGGCCAAATCTTAACCTAGTAAATGGTTATGAAAAGATAAAAGAATTTATTTTGTAGATTTCAAAGAACCACATCCTTACTGGGTAAATCATCATGGCTGTATAGAAACCAATGGCAACTGAACTAAGTAACATTCTATTAACTTCCTACTGGAGAGGTTTGCTGTCTGTAACATTATTGTTTCTGTTATTAGGATTTTAAATTTGCAGATGTAGAAAGGTAATGGAATCCACCTGGTGGATAATTCAGTTTATGCTTTCCACTTCATTTTAGCTTCTAGTATCATAAGTCCCTGACTTATAAAGTAAATTAATCAATTAAACATCAATTTCTATGCCACTTCACTTTAAGCTTTTCTTAGATAATATTTGATCAGTACCTATCTAAACTCCTAATGTTTAAACAAATCATCACCTTGTCACTTAGGTGTAGACACAGAAGACTAAACAATACAATGTTAACTTATCTGTTACAGGCTGAAAATGCTGTCTGGGCTTATCTTTTTTAAATGTGCTTTTGACATAAAACCGGTTCACTAAGGCACATACTGAGAAATTCAATAGCAGAATGGGCTCAGTGATTTACTAAAATCATATGTAAATCTCGTAGTCATATACTGTGTATAGATTAGGAACTCCACAGAAAGAGGAAGAGAGCTGTAAGAAAATAAAGCAATAGAGCTGTGAGTTACTTTTGAAGATTCTGGAGTTTTAGTTGTTAACTCATATTGATATTCCAATGTCCATTATGCTTGGCAGCAAGTTGTTCTTTTAACATTATTTTTATATTTCATTGTCAGTGTCTGAAACTGAATTACAATGATCCATAGCAACATTTTCTTAATTATGTTACTATCAGTTAATTAACACTTGTACAGTGCATAGCAGGCATAGATTAGAAAGAGAATGAAGACATGTCCCAGGTCAAGGAGAATAGGCTGTGATTTTACAAATGAAGAGATCTAACGGAGTTCAGCATCAGTTCCCTCTGACTTTCACTGAGAACTCGACCTTCTTTCTCCAGCACGCCTTGGAAATCCCAGCTCTAGAGAGAAGGGGCTGCTCCTCCAGCACTCCTCAGAACACTAAGAATGCCATGTGGGCTCCCTGGGTTGGAATCCAATGGATTTTACCAAACTGAACATAAGACTGGATACACAGAATGGAGACAAACTTATTCACAATACTGAACGCAAGCATCAACATACACCAAATTCTTTGTTTTTATTGCTGAGTCATTTGGTACCACAGAAATTTATGCAAGACCTCTATAAAGTCTGACCCAATAATTTACTAATTAATTATTGCACAACCCCCCCCACCCAAATCCTTGCCCATTATTGATTCTTTTACGTGTAAGACTTAAAAGTGGCAAGGTTCAAACCTCTAAGATGGCATGGTGCTCAAGATGGAAGAGTCCTGTTATTGTCAGGCAACAGCAACAATGGGCTGAACTTCCCTGAGCGACATCTTGCCAAAGGCACATCCCAGGATGATTTCAGAGTGCCTTTGAGCAATGGTGCATGTTGGATATATCTACTCAGGAACGCCTACATGGCATGTTAGAGGCAACCTAATTTTTATTTGTTTGAAAGTACCCACAACTCTAAACCAGTTCTATTTACATGGTTTTGAACACAAAAGAATGCATTCTTATATGAGTAGCAAGATATTTTAAATAATGAACTAGAATTCCATCAGCAGTGTGTTCCCCTGTTATTTATTACTGTACTAAATTATCTACAACTGAAGACATCCAGTTTATAATGAGATATCTGATGATTTATTTTTGAAAAAAATATTAGCTTTATTATTTATTAATTCTTGCAGTGTTCCTCCGTGTATACACCATAAATATTAACATATCTGATGTCTTGTAAAGATACAATGAAAATAGCGTTATGCCTGATGTATGGGAAAGATTTGACATCTCATTTTTATGTAGTTGATCTTCTATAGCTTAGGATATCAAGACGCCAAATTAATTATGAACTCGTGTCAAAAAAATTGAAAACAGTTTTAGTGTAAGAACATTTGGAGATCTGCATTTGGATTAAAAGCACTTTTTAGCCATAACATTATCACAAAGGTAGTAAAGTGGCAGATTGGATCTTGTACATTTGTGGAAGGAGAGATAAATTCCAAAATCCCTTTTAAAATGTTGCATTACTTAACAAATACCTACTTGCAAATATTGAGAGCTAGGTAAGGATATTGTGGTATGTTCTCACAGGAGATCAAGGTTCTCTTAAAAATGTATAAATATATATATTTATA